>VNKC01000462.1:0-57701 GCA_008042775.1 Drosophila pectinifera
ACTAGCAACTTCTACTGCTAACCGCCGAATCCCTATTTAAACACTTCAGTGGTTCGTTTAGGAATTAATTCTTTATTGGGCACTCACGCCTTTTTATAGCAAATCCACTTATGTGCTAGTTACAGATTCCTTATGTATAATTCCCGATGGGTCAGCGATTCTAAAAACCTCTTGACATTGTAGAGGCGATGCATCTTTATTGGGGTCTTCTTGCGACGTATATATAAGTGATTGTTTATATCTCACTCCAGCTCGTACTGATCGTCGGCGAGTCTTGGTGGCGAGTTTGTTTATTTCCCCCTTTTGGTGGCACTTTTTGTGCGTTGCTTGCATATTTCTTAAATTAGATATATGTTGACAAAGCCGCGCTTGGTACTTCAAGTTGTACCTAGAGCGCGGCCAACAATACATGTTCACATTTTTGAACACTCTCTTTGGCCTCTTATCGCGCTTTGTTTTCTTTTGATTTGACAGTGAAAATGTCAGTTAGTTTTCTTTTCGTTCTGTTGACACTACGTGACTTTAAATTATATGTGCCATACACAGGGGATATTTTTAGACAGTTTCAATAAAGTTATACAACGCAGCACCATATTGTTATTACAAGTTTAATAAATCTATAAATGAGAACTAGAAATTAACTCCAACTTCTAGTATGAAGATGCTTATATGGAAATAAGAGATGGATAATTTCAGCACCTTATTATTCTTACAAATTAAATAACTCTAGAAATTTTTACTAGAAATTAACCCTAATTTCTAGTATGATATATTGGAATTAGAGATGGATAAAATCTTTTCCAATTCCAAGGAAACATAAAAATAGTTATTTGAATAACCATACACTTTGGTCGTTGCAAACAGCATATAAAAAATTTAGTATTTAGAATAATTAAGTTTAGTTTAGTTAGTTTAATTCAGCAAAATGTCAACCTGTCGGATACAAACATCTGACCTAACTTTATGTAACTTCAAACAGTCGTATATATACAGGAACATGGACGACTTCAGCCAACTTACTTTGTGGCTTCCCGCAAATAGTTTGTAACCTGTCCTAACCCGACCTCCACCTTCTTCACCACCTTTACTTGACCAGAATGACCCGGGCAAACTTTCCTAGCAGTTTTAGCAGGTGGAGAACATAAAAGTTTGAGCAATTACAGTCGGGAATAAGAATTAAGGCATTAAGTTTATATATATAATATATATATTGTATAACACTATAATACTTTGACCAAACTAAAATCATATATCCCAAGTATATGAAGTTATGTCGACTTGTATATTATTTTCCTATACATTTTCCGATCGCTCCTACACGATAGGCAGGTTTTGTTATTGAACTTTATAGCGCAACTAAATAAAACCAAACATAATATGCTCATATATGAAATTAATGAAAATAGATGGTTTTCCATTCGATTTGGCAGTCATGCCTTACCTTACCCGCCATCAAGTCAGCTTCTAAAAATCAGTCGAGCGAACCCGGCCCCGGGGAGTTTCAAATCTCTTCTCAGTTTTAGTTGATATATTCCTTGAAATATTGTTGTGTGCATTTGTTAACTTGAAGATAACCCAACTGCACACTGAGCGCTTATCCTCTCCACCTAAACGCGGCTAAAGAAGAATGAACCGCCACGAGGGCGTCGTCTGCAGCGGATGTGGAAAGGTGGAGTTCACGGGCAGGTGCTACCGATGCCTGAGTTGCCGCGACTTGGCCATCTGTGCGGAGTGCTACGAGATTGACTTCACCACCGCCGAGCATCCCTTCGACCATCCGGTGAAGTGCGTCTACACGCCGACGGACGTGGAGCTCTATTTTGGTGGCGAGTACATGAACAGCGATCCGCCGCAGAGCTACCGCTGCCCGTATTGCAAGCAGTGGGGCTTCAACGAGTCCACCTTTCTGGAACATGTTTCGGCCCAGCATCCTAATGCCAGTCCGCTGTTAGTGTCCACCATGATCACGCTCTTTGAGCAGCAGCAGGCGGCCCGCCTCTTCCTGGAGGACGAGCAGCTGGCTTCCATCTCGGCGGCGGCCGTTTCGCGCAACGAGCAGATGCGTCGCACGGTGGGCTCTCTGGATCTCTACTTGGAACAGCTAAATCCAGACGGCAGCTACCTTCGAGCCGGGCAGTCGGTGGGTATTCAGGTGATCAGAGGTGGCGAGGTGGCCAGAGATCGGGCCCACCGCCTGAGACGCGCGGGTGGTGCTGTAGCAAGAGCCAGACTGCCCAGTAGTCCCTTTATAAGGCCACCTGTGCCGCCCCAAACATCAGGAGCGAGTCCCACCATTCCACCCGCCATCAGTATCAGTAGCAACAACTCCAGTTCACTAGGCTCTGAAACATCTAATCGTCGCCAAGAGGTGATGGCGCCCCGCTATATTATTACAGAGTCGGGACACTCACGCCTGAATTTCGTGGTGGCAGGACTGGATGCACCAACTACGCTGCGTGCTGCTGCCCAGCAGGTCGTTACTTCCTCCACGCAGCCTTCACCGTCCACGGCGAGCCCTCCGCTCATTACACATCCCACGATGACTGAGATGATGCGCTTCTACGGCGGCAGCCTATCAATGCCGCATGAACAGAATCCCACCGGCAGCCGGACCAACCGCTCCCGGCAGAGAACTGTGCCCTGGCTGCAGCCTCCAGGTGCAGACCCCTCAGTTGCCACAACGGGCAACGGGCGAAGCGTGAATGTTTTCGGCCCAATTTCAACCTTGAATCAGTCCCCGAATATGCCTGGTAGTATTTATATGGCCCCGAATTCGCGTACGCGGGAGCCACGACAGCGGGCCACTAGGATGCCAAACGTCCATGGTATTGCTGGTGGCGGAGTAAGCCTCCAATTGCTGGGACCCGCCGTCAATTCTCGGACTTTGGGCGCTCGCACTGTAAACTTCAGTGACCAGCGGATGGAGGACAGCGAGATGCTCAGTCTGAACCAGATTTCTGCCGACAGCCCGATTCGCTCTTTGGATGACAAGCCGGCTACGGAGGCCATGCAAATGAACCAGGAGCGCGAGCGCTTCCTGTGCCACCGCTTTCTGCAGTCCAGCCAGTCGCAAACGCCCGAGGAGCAGGCTGCCTTCCTGGAGCAACGCGCCGAGTTCGTCGCCCAGCTGCTCTCCTCCGCCTTGTGCGACGATGAACTCCAGGCATCGCTTTTGACTGAGATGACCCTGAAGCTACAGATACGATCGAGCACCGACATCGCAGGCGCCGGGGATGCCGAAAAGATCCCTCCGCTGTGATCGATGCGAGCCCTTTTGTGTACCTTCTTATACCTTTTGTATCGTTTAAATTATCTGTTCAGATTGAGAGATGTTTGGTATTTTAAGCCTCTAATTGGAAGCCAGTAAATTTATGGCGATTTTGCTTAAGAAAGATAACTTTAGGGCAGGAGTAATGAATTTGATTTAAGAAAGATATGTTGTTATCAAAATCAGTCCATGTTCGTATCGTTCTTTGTTTTGGTTCAATGCCTTGATTAGATTGGTCAAGCTTCGGAAAGACAGCTACATTATAAAGGAAATAAATGTACAAAGACAGCTGTGGTTTCAAATCGAGTATCAGATAATGAATGTGTCTGGGTTTTATTGTACTTCTCCATTTGAGTTCCCTTTATATATTTATCAACACGAATAAAGCAGCGAGTTCTGTTCGTCTTAACTGCGCTTGCTCGAATAACTTGCGTTTCTGCTTTTCCGTTTAACTGCACTTGATGATATTACCTATTTCTTGATAGATTTCCTGGATTTATTTATTGCCGGTAATACCTTTTTAAAACCTTTTTTTTTAAGGACCTAAAGCGGGAGAGCCAAGGCAATATATAGACATTTTAGAATTGCCCTTATGTGAGTAAGAAATATAACAAAGTGACTATTTATGAGAAAATTAGCTAATTTTTGATACAATTGCATAAAACAGATATGACTACAAAAAAGCTTCTTAACTTCAAAAACTAGATTTAACCACATACTTACAATTCGTCTGGACTGGTGCGGTATTTACTTTCTGTGCATACTGTGTGTGTGCAGGCAGTGGCCAGGCCAGTCAGGGCATTGGGCCCCACAAATGTACATTTTTTACGATTTTTTCCCTGAAGCTTTAAAAAATTATAATTGCAGAAAAGAGTGCAGCCCACAGAGGGTGGACTTTGTCGGCACCACTCAAAAAACCCTTCGGACTGATATTAAGATTAATTAAAATGCCAACAAGTAGTCTATGCAAGTGGATGTAGAGAGAATATATTGTTGAGCAATCGATAAATGAAAACAATTACATTAATAAAATTAAAGAGCTTCTGCTTGAAGCTTTTTTGTTATGAGACCTGGAGGGGACGAGCCATTCGCCTTCTCGTCTTATTCTGTGTGGCAATTATGTTGCATGTTATATGGAATTTTACAGTCCGAGAAAAGACAAATCTAGATCAGAAGATTATAAAGCAGAGACAGAAATATTTTCGACATTTTATAAACCAACAAATTCATACATTTTTTATTAATCCAAGTCTTTAAAAGAAATCTAGCCTAATACTGCTTAGCATAATTCAGTTGCAAACATTAATTAATGGTGAATTTGCAAATATTATATTCCTAATCTTTTGTATTTGTGAGGATATCGAATTAATTCTTGATAATAATCTTAATAGTGAAATTCGGTAGGGAAGGCTAGATATGAAGGCTTTCCGATATCGGTTGTTCTGGGGTAGATATATATCTTAGTGTACGTCTAGTTATGTGCAGTCTACCTTTCAAAGCCCTTCCGTATAGATGGCGACGTTTGTGCCCATCCCTTCTCGAGCATTGCTGTTGTGCACTTGACTTTGGCAACCGAGACACTCGCTGACCTTCAAAGAGGGCCCATCATCACCCCGGTGGAGGGAATACGAAACACTAAGCTAAGCAGTCACAGCCCCACAAAGTGCTCTGTGCGTGAGCAGCAAACTAGGAGTGCTCGGCATGACATCATCGGGGTCAGGCCAAGGGGGAGGCAATTGGACGGGAGGGAAGTGGGAATGGAAACGTGGATGGGGAAAACATTATCCACTAAAATCAGATTTTTCATTCCCTTACTCTTGCTCTTTCTCTCTATTGCGACAGATATGCGGCCTACTACTGGAAAGTGTCGCGTGAAGGTCGCCGGGTGTACATGGACTACTACTACATGGAGAATGGCAAGCAGATCTACGGAGTACCCATCGGCGGGATTGGTGGTGGAACCATTGGGCGGGGCTATGCCGGCGAGTTCTGTCGCTTCCAGATGCGTCCTGGCATCTATGAGTACAATGTAATCCAGGCCAACCAGTTCATTGTGACCATTAAGGACCACAAGGGATGCACCATCTTTCAGAGTCTGCTGTCCAAGTGCAGGTGAGCCAATTGTGTCGTCTGCCTCTCTAAATCTCTTCCGCTCAATCTTCTATCTCCTATCCATTAAAACCAAGACCCACTTGTTATGCGTGATTCGTGTTCTTTGCATGCTTTTGAATTACATTTTTGTTTTATTTCGCCGCCTCACCCGTTCGCTTTATGTGAGTAGCATTATATATAATTTTTCTACAACATTGATGATAAGCCTACATACTAGAAATATCCGCCATATGGATCAGCGAAGTCCCAACTTATAGCGTGCAAATTATTCGGGCCATTTAACTCTAACTCTCGGTTCGTTTTAGCTTATGTCATGCTTGATGCCTGTCTCATTAGCTGGAAATAATGATGGCTGGTTACTCAATGCACTGTGGGATTTATTGGGTTGGGAGTTTTAAGATAACAACATAACGCAGATCTTTAAAAAACTTGAGCGATTAAATAGATAGTTGTCAATATATAGTAGCTTTAAGCTCGTTGACTCTTCCTCTTCAATAAAATGTGTCATACATTTTCCTGTTTATGAGGTATTAGTTTAAGTTTTCATCGTTGTAACTGTCCCATGCTAAAATCATTTTGTAAATAATTTCTTAAGGCACCTCAAACACTTTCCTTCTTTACTTACGACAAAGTTCCATTTTAGAATTTTACTGATGTACCATTTCCTGTAACCTGTAACACTTGTAATAATCCGTACCTCTTCACGCTACTAAATGTGAACTTCCAATGCCAGAACACTTCAATAACTATCAATCCTACAACCTTCAAAAACAGAAGCGACTCTAGAGCACTAAAAACCTCGAATCAAAGCAGATCATATTTTCAAACTAAATATTTTTCTCTCATTCTTGATGCACACATCAATCGAATTATTAAACACGCAACTCTTATCGACAAAACACGACCACTTGGATATGTTTACATACGAACCACCGATTCGGATTCGGGGTTATTTTGGGTTATCTGGCGCAACGACGATCGTTTGGTATGGTGTTTCTTTGGCTTTCTTGGGCTTGCACTTTGGTTCCGATTTGGTTTTGCTTTCTCGCTTTGCCACACCTGCAATCACACACCACACCCATCCAACACCAGGGCCAATAGCAGCAGCAGCAACGGCAGCGATCCGGACGGATCCGATGGTGAGAAAACTAAATGTCAACTGCCCAATTGCAGCAGCCGCACCAAGCAGCCGCTCAGTGCCTGGCACTCCAACATCGAGGACGCCCGTTGTAGTTACACCGGACTCTACCCGCGATCCTGGACCGAGTACGATCTCTCCCACTACGGGGTGCGCCTGACCTGCCGGCAAGTGTCACCCGTCATCCCGCATGAGTACCGGGAGTCCAGCCTGCCCTGCGCTGTTTTTGTCTGGAGCGTGGAGAACGTGTGTGACCAGGAGCGGAAGGTGTCTATCACGTTTACCTTTAAGAACGGAACCGGAAACAAGAAACAGGATGCTGAAGGCGGAGCCGAGTCCCAACTAATCAGCGAGGGCAACGCCAAGGGTGTCTCCATCAAGCAAAAGATCGCCGACATGCCCTGTAGCTATAATCTAGCTTGCCGAGTACTTCCCGAGATCAGCATCACGCGTTGTCCCCAGTTCGATCCAGCCGGCAATGGAGAGCAGCTGTGGGCCCAGCTCAAGGAGCACGGACAGCTCAACGAGCAACCCACCTCGGAGACCCTGAAGAGTAAGTATCGCTACATTATTTATAACATTCTGAAGTTATAAGGAATGATTTGTTAAATTCCAGATAAATCACAGAAATGAGAATAGTGCAGATTTTAATCCCTAATTACATTTTTGATTTTCTTTTTCCAGCCAAAGATATTGGTGTGGCTGTGTGCTCTCATGTGGCCTTAAAGTCGAAGGCATCGCATGAGTTGGAGTTTGTGCTGGCCTGGGACATGCCGAAGATTCAGTTCCCCAGAAAGATGCAGTCTCACACCCGCTACTACACCAAATACTTTGATGATAGCGGCGAGTCTGGTCCAAAGATCTGCGACCACGCCCTCAAGAACTATGCAAGCTGGGAGCGACTAATAGACGCATGGCAGCGACCGATTCTCAATGATGAGTGCGTTTTAATTGTGCCTAATTTTTAATAAGCAAATCTAATGAATAATCTAATCGTAGTACCCTTCCCGACTGGTACAAGTGCGCCATTTTCAATCAATTGTACTTTATTTCGGATGGCGGCACCATCTGGTTGAAGTGCGACTCTTCGCTTGGCAAGGAGTTGGCCTACGATGATCCCCGGCTGGCCTATGGCCGATTTGGATATCTAGAGGGACATGAGTACCGCATGTACAACACCTACGATGTCCACTTTTATGCTTCGCCGGCTCTGGCCCATCTCTGGCCCAATTTGCAAGTCAGTTTGCAGTACGACTTCAAGGATGCTATAGCCGCTGAGTTGAACGACACTCGCAAGATGCTGTACGACGGTAAAGTGATGCCGCGAAAGGTTAAGAACTGTGTACCCCACGATCTGGGTGATCCCGATGAGGGTGAGAGTTTTACATATGCTGACTGCAAAGAATTCTTGCCTTAATATACTTTTTGTATCGCAGAGCCCTTCACCCTTATCAACTGCTACAACATTCACGATGTGAACGATTGGAAGGATCTCAATACGAAGTTTGTTTTACAAGTCTACCGGGACTACTATGTCCTCAATGAATTGGCCCAGGCTCAGGCGGATAATGCCAGTAAGTTCAGCTCCATCGAGTTTATAGACAAGGAGAGCTTGTATGAGATGTACACCCAGGACAACAAGCGCAAGAATTCGGCGGATGAGAAGCAGCGTAAGTGGGAAGGTGCTACATTTACTGACATTACCTTTTAAGCCAACTCTTTGCGTTTCTCTTTAGAAAACCGTAAGTCTGCATCCATGTACATCAATGAAACCAATGGTAAGGTCTACCTTATGGACGCCATGGGCTACTTAAAAGCAATGTACGGACCCTGCAAGGCTATAATGGAGCGAACCATTGAGTTTGACAAGGACAACGACGGTTTGATAGAGAACACTAAGATGCCGGACCAGACCTACGACTCGTGGGTGATGGATGGACCCAGCGCATATTGCTCGGGTCTCTGGCTAGCGGCTCTGCAGGCCATGTCGGCCATGGCCACCATTCTAGATCAGCCAAACGATTGCCTCCGGTATCAGGATATTCTCGACAAAGGCAAGCGATCGATGGATGAAAAGCTCTGGAATGGCAGCTATTATCGCTTTGACCTGTCGAACGGCCATCGGGACACCATTATGGCCGACCAGTTGTGCGGGCACTGGTATCTGAAATCATGCGGCTTCGACAACGAAATCTACCCGAAGGAGAATGTGCGCACGGCTCTTAAGACGATCTACGACAACAATGTAATGGGATTTCATGATGGCAATATCGGAGCGGCCAATGGATTCATAGCTAACTCCGCTGACCCCACCAAGCCTGGCGTTGTGGACAGCAGCAACATTCAGGCTGAGGAGGTGTGGCCAGGTGTAGTGTATGCCCTGGCAGCCACCATGATCCAGGAGGGCATGTTCGAGGAAGCCTTTCAGACTGCCGGCGGCATGTATAGGACCATTTCCCAGCGCATCGGGATGAACTACGAGACCCCTGAGGCCCTGTACGGCGAGAAGCGCTATCGTTCCATTGGCTATATGCGACCATTAAGCATCTGGTCGATGCAAGTGGCGTTGGAGAGACGGCGCTCACAGCGCGACTAATTCGAAAGTACAATCAATCTAATCCAAAGTCTATTCATTGTGTGCTATACATACAACCAAAGATATTTATAAGCCAGCACAAAGATGTTTTAAGCTTTTAGTTTAGTGTCCTTATGTCGAGGTTGAAAGAGTATTCGAGCTTATTGGAGAAGAGGTGCGAGTGTTGAAGATGAGTATTATGTTTAATAGCTTTATATTTACTTTCTCCAAGTCTTCTCTGGCTTTAAAGACAGTCACAAATCAAACAGCTATTTCTCTGTTGAAGTACAACTACGCAATGGTATTCGAAATGGAGCACAATTCGTATTTAAATGTTAGCTAAGCAAAATATTTAAATCAATTATATCTACATAAATTAATTATTTATCTTAAAAATGTATTTGTGTGTGTAAGCAGTTGCTTTCTGTAATAAATGTGACCAAAGAGTCAAAAAAATATTCATTAATATTCATTACCAGTCTTTGTGTAGCTTGCAAACAAAATACGATTGCATTGCATTTTACTTTATATAACGTCTTCATCTCCATAACCTTCACCCAACCTGCTTGACCTTTATGGGCGTGCAGACACTGACCGGCATGGTCCATGCATTGTATTAAGAAATTATACATTTTTCTTTTAAGTGCACATTTTATTTAATGCAACCTCTAAAATATAACATCAACATTTCCAGCCATAAATTTGATCTCTCATGGGGCAGAAACAATCGCGGGATCTCTGGCTTGGCTTACCCAATGCTGTAAAAACTTATCATACTCCCTCCTGCTGCGACAGACGATGACAAGGGAAGAGGGTCGACATCCGTGGGATTTTAGCTCCTCTATTCGTTTCTTGGTGGTTTTTAGACTATGACATAAAATACGAGGCACTTGGGCTATCTCGAATCTCGTAAACTTCGCCTCATCCAGTAGATAGTCAATAACCTCCTTGATCTAAAGGTGTGGAAAAGTGAGCATTATAATTCTTTTTTAATAAAAGGCAAACACTCACCTTGGTCACCCGTACGGTATGCACCTGCTGGTGTCTGTCCATAATCGCTTTCGCCTCGGTTATAGTAAAGCCTAAACGATGCGCCACATACTCCACCACGGAGGAGAATTTTCCCAACACCTGCAGCTCGTCAAGGGATAGTTTCAGCGACCGCTGTAATATGGGCTCCGGGCAGCGCACCATCCACGGCATAATCTTGTCTTTCTTGGCCTTCTTTGCGCGCTCCAATCGCAACTGGACAGACTTTGGAGTGTAGCGAAAGGCCCAAAGGTCCTTCAGGATGTTAATCGGCGACACATTGTAGTGAATCATGTGCTGCAGGTTCTTCTCGAACATCTCGTAGGGCATCTCCAGTATGAAAAGTCGCTTTGAGAGGTATTTGGTAACGAGATCGGGGCTGACCTCCAGCTTCTCGCTGATGTAATAGACCCGGTTCTTCTGGAGCATCGCGCTTCTCTCCGAGTTGAGGGCGCTAACCACCTTTCGGAGGCGTGGCACAGTGAGGCGCAGAAAAGGCACGAAGTGGTTGATATCCGTAATATCCATTGACTTGATCAGCTCCAACTTTAGTTCCAGGCGTTCTGCACAAGTATTAGTTTGTCTAATTATTAGTTTATAAAATGTAAAATAAGAAGACTCACTGCTGTCCTGGCCCACTATCCAGGGATATTCAACGATGTTGCGTCTGCTAACCCCTTCCAGCTGCAGCGTGTCCAGGGTCGAGGCCAGCGAGCGGCTGCGGTAGTTGCGATACACCACATCGTCGGTCATGATCCGCTGCAGTTCCGCTTCCGTGAAGCGAAAGCGCTCCCGCAGCGCTTCAATAAGGACGCTGGCCTTGGTGCCCGTCTCGCGCTCTGGTCGATACGGCACATACTCGTTGTCCGTCTCGCTGCCGCCGGGCGTCGTCCCACTTGTGGTCCCCAAAGCGGCTGTCAGCAGAGACTTCCTTGGAACGGCATGGCTTTCGGGCTGGGAAAAGAGCGAGCGTCTGATAAAGAGACGCGATCCTGGGTTTATATTCAACGGTCTATTGAACTGGAACGCCGTCTCCAAGCTGCGCACGAGACTTCGCAGCATATCAAGCGTTTAAAACATAAATTATTACTTATAAAACAATTTTGCCGTTGCAATAGCACCGGCGTTGTGATGGCGCTGCCAACTTGTTGCACTCGACAATCAGCTGACTGGCACAGGCATCTGAAAGCTGAGTTGTACAAAACAAAAAAACGGCATATCGAACGGCATATCGAAATTTTCAAATGAAAAAATTCTTAAATATAGTAGATATAAAAATAAAAGTCAAAAAAGTTTAATTTGGATAACCTTAGTTAGAAGCCATGGTTCAAATCTTAACTAGTATTGTACAGAGAGTCAGACTGCGAGTGTGACTGGGAAGAAGATAAGAACTTTAATGTGTATCATCCGATTTTATTAAAATTTGCGACCAGATATTTATTACATACCTTATTTACAGAACTCCAAAACAAAATAATGTTCGTTGTGGGTGAAATTAAGAGGCGTATGGACATGGCAACAGATCTCAGAGACTACAAAAAAGAGTTACCAATTTGGTCAAAACATATACTCAACTTTCCTATGAGTTGCATGGGAGGTACAAAGCCCATCAATTTGGAATATTCAAGTAGCCGATCAGAGTCCTGCCGCATGCACTCAATTTTTCTTGGTTATAATATTAACTTAATTATTCTTGCTGTTGCAACCTTGCATAAATATCGAATTCAGACTCACAGGCGCCGTAAATGGCAACACAAGGGATCTTCTTTAGGTTCTAAATCCTTATTTTTTAAGTCGATTTCAGTAATCGTTTCGGAGATTTGAGAAAAAGGACTGTGAAGAGCTGCCACTGTGCTTTAATTTAATGCACAAAGCTTTGCGTACCGGGTATCCATTGTAATCTTAATAGAATATCATGCTATCAAGCACCACATTTCCTATAGCAGCTCCTAGATTAATTAACGATACCTGACCTCGAAAATAAATGTCCACCAAATAAATCACCAGTGCATTCTTTTCCAAAGTACGTCTCCGTTAATTTTATTCTCAAAAAATACTTTGCTCCATTTCTAATAGGAACATTAACGCTAACCATCCGTGTTTCTATCACAAGCACTGGGGAAGAGTTAGCCTACGGCGCCTCGACATCGATGTCCTTGGTGACGCGACCCACCCAGTAAACAAATCCAGACTGGACCACGGTGGCCATGAACTTGACGTTGCCCTTGTAATTTGCTGGAGCGATCCACTCGAAGGCTAGCTCCTTCACGGGACTGTCAATCTTTCGATGGGTAAGGGTGTCATCCTTGCCTGAGCAGTCCAAGGTCTGCGAGTGGGCGCTATCCACTACCTGGAAATGGCCGACTACGCGATTCTGTCCGTCGCGCGCTTGGATCATGAATCCTTTGAAGACATCGCCGCCCAAAGTCAACCTCAGTTTCTCGCCCGCGCGCACGTGAGGTGATCCTGACAAGCTGTACGGGGACTTGATCGCCTGCGGCTTGGCGCCGTGCTGGGGCGTGAGGTCCGGGCAGGCGGCCTTGGGAGCGCCTTCAGAGTAAGCGTGGACACTGATTGCCAGGCAGACGGCAATCAACAGAAGACGGAGCATGGCTGCTAAAAGATAAATGCAATCAGTCGTTATGAATTGAAATCGTCATAAAAACATTTTATTTTAGAAATAGTTTTCCATTACTATTATCTCCTTAAAAATAAAACTATTAATTTGTTGAAATTATATAATTATTGCTTAGTAATAATTTTCAATTTAATTACTTATTTCAATAACTAAATAATAATATCCCTCCAAGTAAGTTGTTTTAGATTTTGATTCTTTTTTTATTCCCCCATCTTTCTTATAATTTTTTATATTGTTTAGGAATTCTATTATTTCTATACAATCCAGAAATTGGAGGGAATTCGTAATTACAATTTATTAATACGAGAAGGTTATTGAAATTACTGCATGCTATTCTTAAATGCTTATCTCTAAGTTTGTGTTTTTTGCATATTTTTAATTGATATTACTAGTATTTCATAATTAATTAATTAACATTTGCACTGAAGTGAGACGAACTCGATGGCCTTGACTAGCTCGACTTTCTCAGAGTTTTTTTTATTGATAAGTTCACGTATACGTAGGTAGTTACACTTTGGAAACTATGCAGTTTGTCAAAGCCCACTTAATTATACATGCATTTTGATTAATATCAGTTGTAGCACAAAGTAGTAAATATACTGTAAGCTTGTTTCTGTTTGTGTTTCAAGAGACTTCATAGTAGGCCTTAATTTTTAACTTCAAGGCCAGCAACTCCAAACGCCCAAAGATGTGTACATATCTTGTAATAAAAAACATTTAAAATGATTGGATTAATGCGAATTAACTCAACATTTCAATCACGCTTTGCTCATAAATCTTCAGATTCTCCGAAATAAAAAAACCGCTAAAGACAAACAGATTTTTGCAATTATAAAACGGCCAAGTTGCATTTTGATTAAATCCAATTTTTTCCAAAATCATCAAACTGGTTTTTGGCCATGAACGAAAACCGTATAAACCACAAACGAGTTTTCAGTATACTTTCCTAGAAGAGTGAGTTTATAATTATTTTTTGTTTTATGTCATTACCCATTCGATTTCGATTGTCTGTTATAATGCGTGTGACAATTAAAATCAAACGTGCTCCATTAAGAGAGATATGTACTTCCTCTAACGCACTTCAGGTTCAAGGTTCGGGCAAGTTGGGGCTGGGGGAGTACTGATCGGATTGATCATCGACCTCCTCCAGTTTTTGTCGCATTCGGTCCGAAGAGAGACCTTGTCCAAGTCGCAAGACAAGCCGCGGTCTGTCTTGCAATATGCTAAAGTTCAGGCGTTTGGCAGGCTGGTGTCTGCGTCAAGCCGCGATTCATTATTTTTTTTGTTTGTTTCTTTTATCTGTGTGCTTATGGGCCTTTGTACAACCGGTTGGCTGACTCTTTAGATATAATCTCAATAGTTTTTAAATCTCTTTGTGTATTTCTGTGTATGTCATTACGCCCAGCTCTGGGCCTCAATTAGCCTTCTTTTGTAATGGCATGGCAAATTATTATCAAGTCGAGTTGCTGAAGCTTGAAGTTCCCATTCTATTAAAAGACATTTTAACAATGTCGTGCAAGACTTTAAATTATATGTAATAGTTCAATGGAACGTTTATAAATATTTAGATTCTAAATTGTGAAGGTTCTTTGAAAATAAATAGTTCCAAACACATATTGCAATTTTTCTTAACAAGATCTTTTGCGAATCTTTGAAACAAAAAACTTTACAAATCTCCCAATTTGTTTTCGCATTCGGAGAATATCTTTTAAAATCAAACTGTTTAACTGCTTAAATATAATGCTCGAGAATATGTATCTATTGTAAAAACCACTGTATTTAACTATATGTATTATCTTAAGGTTTACCTATTATTCAAAAACAGACACAAACTGCACAAAGGGAAAACTTAAAATGAGCTGAAAATTCTGCCGCAGCTTCCTATTTATACCAGTTGTGGATCTAAAGCAAAAATATAGCTTTGCAAAGTAAACTTATTGAGAAGAGAAAAAAAGATCGGTCGAGTCCGAACCTGAGCTTTAGCTGCGAGACCAGCTAGTTGGCCAACTGCAAAGCTGTAAAAGCTCAGCTTACAAATTCAAAGATACGACTTATAGAGAGAGGTTTTGTAGAACAGTGACTAAGTGTTTACTTCAAATTAGAAATTAAATGGTAAGTCAATTAGCAATTGGTATTTACTTAATAGTGAAACTTGGAAATTATAATTTGCTAATAAAGTTCGTTTTAATGATAGAATTGGGTTGCAGTCAAAACGGGTTTACGACCGATTCCGCTTGCTTACTAATTTCTACTACTTACGTATAAGATTTAAGCATGTGCGCATATGGGTATATGATATAATGCATTTACTATTGGTTAGGTTTAGAGGTGTTGCATACTTTTTGACACACTTTTAATTGATTTTTAGTCTCAAAGCGATTTCTCTATCACCCCTGTACGGCAATCCTTATAATTTTAAAATTTACCTTAGCTCCTACGAATGGCAGTCAATAGAAGATAATTCTTTGATAACGAACCACTTCCCAATCAAGGAAGGTTTGACCCATCTCGATAATACATATTTTATTGCAAACCACCGTTCCCTATAATGAAAAATTATGATTTTTAAAATTTTAATTAAGGTAATAATTGATATACCCTTGTTATAGAAACAATTCGGTATACTTTTATCTCTACATCCCTTACTCTTTTTCACGAATTCAGTATATCCGAGTCCCTTATATAATAAATATCCTATCTCCGAAACTTAAAACTTGCTATTATGTCAAATAACAATTTGGGTGTGACAAGTAGCATTAATTTGAGAAAATGGGAGCAGAGCAGTCAGCCTATTTAGCCTGCACCCAGACGGGAGAGCCCGAGAAGTTTCTGGAGCTGATCAATTCTGACCAATTTTTTCGTTTGCATTTCGAAAATATTCCCAAGCCGGTGACAGGTCCGGTTACTGAAGCTCTTCTCTACTTGGTGGAAAATCTGCCCAACACGAAGGCACCAACTGTGGATGGTAAGTTATCCAGCATATGAACTTAAGCGTTCATTTTATTTCAATCAACATTCAGCCGGAGTTGTTAACAACGCTGACGAAGATTTGAATTCAATCCCAGATGAAGATGAGGACTTAGAGTTTAGCGATGATGGAGAAAGCGGCTTCAACTCGGACTTCACATCCTCAACAGAGTGACCTACTACTGTGATAGCTTTGAGATAGTGGTGCTGCACAGGGACGGATACGACAGGACCTCTGCCGAAACGCGTAATCCTTATGCTGTTGCCCAGATACCATCTTTCGACGAATAATTAAATATAAGTTTAACATTTATGATTTTATGTACACAAGACTATTGCAGTATTTGTTGTCACTACTTAAAGTTAACCTTCTTCAGCCTAAGCGACTTGATGGGTCTGACGATGCTCCTCCGCTCCTCGCGATGCTTTTTCAGCTCCGCCTCGCGCTTTTTGGCATGGAACTGCGACTTCTTCTGTTTGTTCACCTCGAATGTCATTTGACGATTGCCGAGCGACCGTCCCACATTTGTCACCTGCCCCTCCAGCTGAGACATCACGCGTACGCGATCCTGAAGGCTAGCCTGCTTGATGCGCTGCTGCATCGCACTGCCACTTTGATGCTTATCCAGGGCAGTCATGGTGAAGCGGTTGACCGTGCCATTTGTTGGAGGGGCTTTACTGTGTCCATTGGTCAGAGGTCTTGTTGCACTTCCAGGATTCTCTTCATGTTGCTGATAGTCTCCATTCTCTTCCACGTCCTCGTCTTCTTCTTCGTCGCGACTTCGCTTCACCTGTTTGTAGGCCTGCTTCATTTCCTTGACGTACTCCTTTCGGTCGTCATCGTCGGAGGAGGCGTCGTCACCGCTTTCATCGTCGTTCTCGCCATCGCTCTTCTCGAAACCAAACAGATCCTCATCGTTATCGCTTTCCTCTCTCTGCTGGGCCTCGTCGGCGTGCAACTCGGCCACGCGGGCTACCTCCACACGCTTCTTTAGTTCCTTGGCCTTGGATTTATCGAGACGATTTAGAACTGGAGCCAGGAGACGATACTCCTCAGCCTCTTTATTAACTGCAAAGTCGGCGTTCTCAAACATGGCCTTGAAACGCGTATCTTCCAACAGATTGGGAACATTGCGTTGCTTGGCACTGTTGGAGGGGTTGGCTTGCTCGTCCATAATTTTGAGAGCCAGTTCTTTGTTGACCTTTGGCAGCTTGGACTCAATTTGTAGGCGCGACTTCCGCTCACTCTCGATCTCTTGTCGAATTTTGTCCTTGCGGAAACGATCAAAGGCGAAGGGCTCCACCACGGCCTTGGCTTTGTTGTATAAACGAGCATCCATAAAGTATCTGGAAGGGATCATGAGGAAGAATTACAAATCCATCAACTAATGAGGTTTTGATTTAGACTTACCCATGCATATAGCCCTTAAGCAGATTGGTTCCAACGAGATGCTCCATTCCCAACTCGGCCAGCTCTTTAGCAGTGACAAATTGGTAGTCATCGTAGACATTCTCCACCACCTCAGACTCGATCTCCTCGGTGAGGTTGTCAAGGAAAGAGCACCAGCGCGGAGCTGGTCCCATGGCTGGCACGTAGTATGTCAGCATCTTCACGTCCTCCTGGGCCAAGAAAAACATGCCCGTGTCGGGAATGGTACAGAAATCGTTGAAAGACGTTGTGGATTCTACGTAGGCAATCTGCTTGCCCGTCTGTTCGTCCCACAGCTTTAATGTGGCTTCGTCCAAGCTGTAGACGGCATTCTGGGATGGATTAAAGGCCAGCCTCTTGATGGGCAGTCGGTTTAGGTGATTTTTCACAAGCAGCGGCTGCTTGGCCCGGATATCGTAGATTAGAACATGACCCGAAGCTGTTCCCACGCCCATGTGCAAGCCATTACGAAATTTCAGAGCTGTGACAGAGGGAAACTCCTTAACGCCGGGCAGCTTCATAGCAACATCAAGCGTGGAACAGCGTTGCTTAGTTCGCGGATCCCATGCCTCCACGGTGCCTTCCTTAGTCCCTGCCAGCAAAAGATGATGCTCTGGATTTACTTCACAGGCGTTTAGGCAGCTGGCGTCCGTTTCGAACGGTTGAAGGAACTGTCCCCTCTCCAAATTAAGCCTGTAAATGTCCTGAAATTTGAATTACTTAGTATTTGGTCTAAATAAAACGGGTTTACTGCCGCAAGATGAATCCTCACCCTGCCCACTCCAACGATAAACATGTCGCAGCTGGGCTTGTGGTACTTCATGTCTCGTCCGAAGCGCGGTATCCTCAGTCTGTAGTGGCGCCCGTGTGCGGCGTGTATCTCAACGTAGCGATCGCACTGCAGGAAGACCATCTTGCTGTAGTCATCGCTGATCACCTCGAACGTTGTCACCTCGGAGTCAAAGCAGCGCTCAAACTTGATGGACAAATTAGACACCTCGAAACACTTGACGCGTGGTTTGTACGTGCCCGTGGCCAGGATGTATTGGTGGTCGGGGCTCATACGGATGCTAGTGCATACGCCGGGCATGTCAAAGTCCTGAATGAGCTCGATTTGGCGTCGCGAGTCCACCTTCTTCTTCAGCTGAGATCGCTTGCGTCGGTCGGTGAGCCACTGTGGGGGAATGAATCGGGGATTAGGGGCTTTGCAAGGGACTTTGAAGGCATTTACTCACATCTGGCACCGACTTGCCGGCGCTCAAGTTGTATATCTTCACATCGTTGACCTCGTTAACAAACATGTTGGCCGCAATAAGTTAAATATTACAGCATAAACAAAAACGAAACCGCGCACGTGCGCCTAGGATAAAAAGTACTGGTCACACTATTTCACAGCTGTTTCTTTGAAATTAATTGTTCGAATGAACAGCTGACTCAATACAGAACCGATTGTCTACAGTGGTGCTACTTTAGTCATTCTGTGGCTAGACAGGGCCATTTAAATAATTAGTTGGCCATATTTAAGTATTCTTTGTTTTTTATCTTTTATCTTAATATTTGTTTTTAATTGATATAATGTAATGGCTGAATTATTTTTCATAAGTCCCTCGGGACTGGTTGTTAAGTAATTTAATAATTAATATAAACTTCTTCCAAACTCAAAATTTCTCTTGGTGGTGCTCGAAAGTCAACAACTCTAAATTTTAGTGCCGGGCTGCATAAGCATAAGTAAATAAAAAACAAAATATAAGTTGAAGCTCCAAGACAATTTATTATTATATTATTTTTTGGAGAAATCATTTTACCTTTAGGAGCATTTTTCCATTTTCTGAAAATTTTAACCCAATTAAAGAGGTTATGGTTTCTTAAATGAAGCTATATCACTGATTGTTTATGGACTATCGGATACATGAAACAGTGAGTACATAAAAATACCGAATATCAACATACCAATTGCTAAATCTAAGTGTGACCTTAATCGCTAAAGCTAAACAACAGAACGCAAAAGCAGAAAAGAAGTGTCTACTGGTTTACACCGAATTGTTGCGAATTACAAATAATTGCTATAATACTGACTTGCTGGTATCCTTCCCACAACGCCAGTGCGTATTAGTGCACAGAACTCAGCTGCTGTTATCCAGATTTGAAGCTTTTCGCAGGCCAGTTTCGCCAGTCGTCAAACAATAATAATCACACATACAACGCCAAAGGCTGCCAACACACACCCCCGCTCTTCGTAACAGCCCTACATTCCATTCCTTCCGCTCCGCTCCCCGAGGTGAACTAAAACGGTGAGTAATATTCGCCGTTCGGTGCTGCGTCTAAGCCAATTAAAGGCGCTGCGCTTATGATTAAATTATACGATATGGAAGACTTTCTGCAAGGGCGATACTCTGCAGCCCCAAACAAACTTTCCCTTGCGTTGCAAGTGTACATACTCTCCCTCTCTGTCTCTCTCTCAATGCTGCTGTTGCTCTAGTTGTTTTTGTTGCTCGCTGCCCCATTCCGTAGTTGTTGTTTACTCCCCTTAAATATATATTTTTTGTCGCCTAGGGTGCGTCTTTGTTATTATAACGCAAGGAATACACTTCCACTCCATTCAGCGCAATTTGCAAATAATTGTACGTACATACGTACATACATATGTATGTACACATGTATGTGCAGGCTCGGAGATTTCGCCTCCAGCGATTGCTGCACTGATGTGTGGCCTTAGGCGCTTGACTGATAAGGAGTCGAGACCGAGACCTCGGATCTTAATGGCCAGTGGGGTGCCGGGGAGTCTAGATATTTAAAATTGATAATTACCTGACAGTATGACGACCAATAACAATAAAACGGTATCTGCCTTTGGTACGATTGAAGATTTATAGGACTGAAAGACAATCAATTCATTTTTAATTTATTATTAATAATTATGCTTTGCTTACCGGATAAAGTTCAATATAATAAAATAATACACGAGTGCTACAGAAATGTCTATGGATTTCAAATCTATTGATTTGTGCTCAAAAGTATGCATCAAAACAAATTAGGTCAAATATAAAAATAAGATGTAACATTTTGTTGCATACTCATGGACAACAATTCTCCTTTTTATTGTGGCTGATAACTATTTATTGATAGCACTTCGAACTATGTTAAATTAAACAAATTACTTAATTTGGAGAGCCCCCATAAGCAAAGAAGAGATTTTTATGTTGCTTCCAAAAAATGCATATAAATAAATATGGAGTTGGCCTTTATTCTATTGAACAACGTGGATTAAACTAGGGGAAAAACATGAACGAAAGCTACTACACTACACACTAAGCAACTGCACAACACACACAGAAGAAACTACTTCCAAATTAAAAATTATAAAAATAATAAAGAAATTAAAAGAAAATAACTTTGGAAAGCCGATGTTTGTATAGCCTTAAAGTTTACAATTTGACCCAACCCAAGCAAAATAAATAACTACATATTTATGGACTTATGTAGAAAAACGCCGAAATAAATATTAGTAGGAAGAAGACTATCTGCTAACTTTCATTCTGATCTAGAACTGAGAGACTAATTTGCGTAGATTCGAAATACAAAGAAAAATGCGAACATGAAACGTCATATTTAATTAAATTATAAATAATTTTTATGTCAATTTATTTATTTAAAAATTAATAAATGCATAGGTAACTCTAGGGTCTACGTACAGAATTTTCTACCTCTTGATCTTATAGTTCTCAGGATCTAATTTGACGCTTTTGATTCTGTCAAAAATATTGTTCTTTGAGGTGTAGGAATGGCTTGCTTCAGGTAAATAGAATAGACGAAACAAGAATACAAGTTAAATTAATTTAATAAACCGCTAAAATCGAAAATGGCTTATCAATCACAATGTGAATTAATCTTTATATAACAACAATCATGGCTCCATAAATTAGTTTATTTAAATGCAATGAGGAGCCATTCGCCGTGACTTTTTTAGTTCCCACAATTACGAGTCGACCTTGACAATAATCTGTTTTGACTTTATTGAAGTGTTCACTTGAGCTCTCCCCGAATGCGGACCAATATATCAAAGGCTTCCAACCGATACTGACACTCTAAAAAACTCGAAATCAAGTGGTATGGAAGTTCCAACCTGGAGGGTTTTTACACGCCACTTTTGAAACTTAAGTTGGCTCTCTCTTGTGGGTTTTGTGAGTGAGAAAATAAACAAACCCAGTCGGCTGTTCAAATACAAGCATGTCTTAAAAAAAGAAATATCGGGGGCAACTGGAAAAAAGGGGAACAAAATGTTGTGGAGCCGTCGCAGAACAAATTAATGCAGCGCCACAGTTTGTTGATAAGCGAGCACCGTGTGGTTGGACATTCAAATGCGCACCTGATACATTTAGTGATAGGAAACCACTTGGTTGGGTCGGAGTTCGTACACGTGAATGCCCTGAGCCAAGAGTCAAGATGAGCAAAGTGCGGAGTGTGGTGAACAAGCTGCACGAACGCATCGACTACCTCATAGAAAAGTGTGGGCATTATCGGGAAGAATTCTGCAAATTACATCTAAGTAATTATGGGTTTCGTCTGTTTTTAAAGGTCCCAACATGACTGCAGCGCCTTACAACTACAACTACATCTTCAAATACATCATCATTGGTGACATGGGCGTGGGAAAGTCCTGCCTGCTGCACCAGTTCACTGAAAAGAAATGTGAGTATACCCATCTCCCATGGAAGGACTTAATGTACATACATTAACTTTTATTTTCTCTTTTACACAGTCATGGCAAACTGCCCACACACGATCGGCGTGGAGTTTGGCACTCGCATCATCGAAGTGGACGACAAGAAGATCAAGCTACAGATCTGGGACACAGCGGGCCAGGAAAGATTCCGGGCCGTCACACGCTCATATTACAGAGGAGCCGCCGGTGCCCTAATGGTCTATGACATCACCAGACGGTAAGCTATTGCAAACTATAAACTTTGAATCTCCAAACGGAACTCTCCCTCTTATTAACCATTCCAGCTCGACGTACAATCACCTGAGCAGCTGGCTCACCGACACGCGCAATCTCACCAATCCCAGCACTGTGATCTTTCTTATTGGCAACAAGTCCGATTTGGAAAGCACTCGCGAGGTTACATACGAGGAGGCCAAGGAATTTGCCGATGAGAACGGTCTCATGTTTCTCGAAGCGAGTGCAATGACGTGAGTACTGATAATAATAAGCAATTAATAATGCAATATTTCGATATATTAATTACAACATATTACACGTACAAAAATATTAAGCTCAATTTTTCTTCCAGAAAAATAGTATGCGATGAAAGTATTTTAATTTTAGATCTAACATATTTTAGAATATATTTTTCAAAGAGCGATTCAAAGTAATTTTTAATTAAAATGTTTCCCAAACAGGGGCCAGAACGTGGAGGAAGCATTTCTCGAGACAGCACGGAAGATCTATCAGAACATCCAGGAGGGACGACTCGATCTGAATGCCTCCGAGTCTGGGGTGCAGCACCGACCCTCCCAGCCATCGCGAACTTCGCTGAGCAGCGAGGCTACGGGCGCCAAGGATCAGTGCTCTTGCTAAATGGATGCGCTGCACCTTATCTATACACAAAACCCTAGATATAGAAATCTATTTTTATTTTTTAGCCGACTCGTAATTTACCGGAGCCCAAAAGCAAAAACCAATGTATGTAGTTGAATGATTCGATTAAGCATAATAGTGTGTGAGCGAGCAACAGAAAAAACAAAAACCAAAATATAAAAGCCCTCCCCGATAATAAGAAAAACAAAAGCCACTTTAATATTTCTATTATCGAGTAAGCATAATTATTAGAAAATTGAACACGTTTGTTGGTTATCGCGAATATTTTTTACGCATCGTTAGAGGAACAACCAAAGTTTTGACTATGAAATTTCGAAAAGTTTATCGCTCTATTCGCCCCACTCACTTGACCTAAACTTTACATCCGACAGATCACGTATTCTGTTAGTTATATCTCTGTATATATATATGTTTACATACTAATATATACTTATATACATATAAATGAATAATTGTCTCTCCTTTTATGAATCACTTTTTGTTGAGTATTTGTTGTAGACGGTTGCAAGAAGCAAGAAATCGATCAATGTTATATGAATATAAACGATGTATTAATGGCATAATGCAATAGGAAATAATAAAAATCGGTATTTATAAAGCCCCTACCAATAGATAGGCGTTTTTTACTTAATCTCAGCTTGGGCGTAACTGAATGTTTCATATCTAAATATAATTCTCCTAAACAAATGAGTTTTAATTTCAAACCATATAAATTAGATATATTCCCTATCAGCATAAACACATCCAACGCAAACTAGTCTTAGATTTAGAGCTCTCTGGATGAAACTCGCCCAATAGTTTTCTTGCTGGTTGTATAAAAGTCAGAACGAGTCGAACCGGTTGACTATATAGACATAGAAACGATCGAAATATTAATAATACAAAACTACAATTCATTGTTTTTAAACATAGCTACTGCAAGATATTGAATCATTTTATTTCAGAATAATGGCATAATTTTTGAAGTTAGCTGTATTCGCTCTTCGTAATTTATCAAAATTAATAAAAAAGAGGCTTAAATTTATTTCTAAAAAAACAAACTATCGCTTAAAATTGCAGAAATGCAATACAACTAAAACTGTATTTGGATTGTCCCACAAAAACCGCTCAAGGCCAATGACTTTGGCGTTGCCAGAATGTGCGAGAAAATGCGAAATTTTTCTTAATTTTTCCGCGCCTGCAGTTTTTGTCACTGTTGAAACCCCTCTGCCGGAATTCGAAGCCGCTAAGAATATGCGGGAAATTTTGATTTTCGCTTGTAATTGCGGAGAATCAATACGAACGTTTTGTGAAACGCTCATAAACTTCAATGAATCAGCGTTGCCATTTTTCTCACTTTTTCGCTTACACTCCCATTGAGATTGCGCCTAACAGCACCAACTGTGCCCACACTGCAATGCAGCTGTGTCCGCGCTGCCGTGCGAATGACCGTGGTATGCAAATTTATACTAATTTATTCGCTCATCATGAAAGTGACGAAATAGCGAACAAAGGGGCAACGTAAGCGAATCTCCGACCCATGATGCAAATCAAGCGTCTCTTGTGCAAGTCCTGCGGCCTGGGCACACTGTTGGTGGCTGTCGTTTGGCTGCTGGCGCTGCTCTTCTACTCGCACAATCTGGGAAGCTCCATCCACACAGCAGGCTGGCGAATCGATCGGAACGCCACGCCACGGGCGGAGCTGAGTTACCAGGCCAGGGTCACTACGAGGTGCGCTCCAATCGCCGCCAATAACTCCTCGGCAGCCAAGGATGGCTTGGGCGAGAGAGATCCCGAGCAACTGGAGCTATTGGGAGTGGTGCGCAACAAGCAGGACAAGTATATCCGGGACATTGGCTACAAACACCATGCCTTCAACGCCCTGGTGTCGAATAACATTGGGCTCTTCCGGGAGATACCCGACACGCGACACAAGGTGTGCCATCGTGACGAGACTTCGGAGGCGGAGCAACTGCCGCAGGCCTCGGTGGTTATGTGCTTTTACAACGAGCACAAAATGACTCTTATGCGGTCCATTAGGACAGTTCTTGAGCGCACGCCCAGCCATCTGCTAAGGGAGATAATCCTGGTAGATGATCACAGCGATCTTCCAGAGTTGGAATTCCATTTGCATGGTGATCTGCGTGCCCGCCTGAAGTACGACAACTTGCGATATATCAAGAACGAGCAACGCGAAGGCCTCATACGTTCGCGGGTAATCGGAGCCCGCGAGGCCGTCGGGGATGTCCTCGTTTTCCTGGACTCCCACATTGAGGTGAACCAGCAATGGCTGGAGCCGCTACTGCGCCTCATTAAGACAGAGAATGCCACGCTGGCCGTCCCAGTTATAGACCTGATCAATGCGGATACCTTCGAGTACACGCCCAGTCCCCTGGTGCGGGGAGGGTTCAACTGGGGCCTGCACTTCCGGTGGGAGAATCTGCCGGAGGGCACCCTCAAGGTGCCGGAGGATTTTCGAGGTCCCTTTCGCTCGCCCACCATGGCTGGTGGACTATTTGCGGTGAACAGGAAGTACTTCCAGGACCTCGGCGAGTACGACATGGCCATGGACATCTGGGGTGGAGAGAACATCGAGATCTCCTTCAGGGCCTGGCAGTGTGGCGGAGCCATCAAAATCGTTCCCTGCTCCCGCGTCGGTCACATATTCCGGAAACGCCGCCCGTACACTTCGCCCGATGGAGCCAACACCATGCTTAAGAACTCGCTTCGTCTGTCGCACGTCTGGATGGACCAGTACAAGGAGTACTTTATCAAGCACGAAAAGGTGCCCAAGGACTTCGATTACGGGGACATTAGCGACCGGATACAGCTGCGAAAGCGGCTGCAGTGCCGGGACTTTGCTTGGTACTTGAAGAACGTCTACCCAGAGCTGCATGTACCGGGCGAGGGGTCAGCGAAGAAGTCAGCGCCAGCGCCCGTCTTTCAGCCATGGCACTCGCGGAAGCGCAACTACATCGACTCCTACCAAATGCGTCTGGCAGAAACGGATCTCTGCGCCGCCGTGGTGGCACCGAAGGTGAAAGGTTTCTGGAAGAAGGGCAGCTCCCTGCAGCTCCAACCCTGCCGGAGAGCCCCCAACCAGCTGTGGTACGAGACGGAGAAGGCTGAGATCGTGCTGGACAAACTGCTCTGCCTGGAGGCTTCGGGCGATGCCCAGGTAACGGTCAACAAGTGCCACGAGATGCTCGGAGATCAGCAGTGGAGGCACACCCGCAACTCCAACAGTCCCATCTACAACATGGCCAAGGGCACCTGTCTCAGGGCGTCGGCTCCGGCAGTGGGTGCTCTCATCAGCCTAGATCTATGCTCCAAGACTAGTGGCGCGGGCGGCGTCTGGGATATTGTGCAGCTGAAGAAGACGGGCGAGGAGAAGACGGACAAATCAAACAATGCGGAAAAGGCGCTGTGACAAGGACTGCATTTGCAATATTAGACTGATAACTTTTTAGGTGCACAGCGTATTATGTTTAAATAGCCAGTATTTTTTGCATGAACTCTATTAATAAAGTGTGGTAACAAAATGTAGTTTTCTCTTAATTATATATTCTTCGCCGGATATTCTAAAATAGGTGAACATGTTAGGATCTTTCCATAAATCATACGTCAGTTAAGCTAAAGTTCTTTCTTTGGCATATATTTAATTTAAAGAAGTAACGGAATTGCATAGACGATTTAGTATTTATAGTATTCTAACATATAGAATATTTTCAAGTCAAATGGTATTTTGCCGAGCTCCAAAAGCAGTCACACTAATTTTGTAGCAAAAACAGGCGCCAAATTGTGTGATTTTTATAAAAAGAATTCATAAAACCATTAACCATGCAGGCCAAAGCAACTGACAGTCGGCAGGAGCCTAGGCTCAATATGGGTAAGTTAATTATTATGAAGTATTAGTATAAATATTACTAGATGCAATGCGTTTTCCGTAGATACAAATGCGCGTCGCAATTTCATCAAGTTCCATGCAAGGCTTGGCGAGGTAAGTAAGCAGCCCCATAAATATCTGGCTCAACTGCATCTTATTAGTGCCGGTTCCCTTTCAGAAACCTAGCACCACAGTGCGATTCTTCGACCACTCGGACCGCTACTCGGTTCACGGCAGCGATGACTGCGAGCTGGTGGCCAAGATTGTGTACAAATCGACGGCGTACATTGGCGTCCTGCTTCCAGAGGATAAGAAGGAAACACTCCAGTTTGTGTCCTTATCTAAGGGCAATTTCGAGGTGGCTGTGCGTGAGCTGCTCCTGATTCGAAATCTGCGCGTCGAGGTCTACGTGAAAAAGTCTAGCGACTGGGAGCTGGAGTATCGCGGTTCTCCTGGCAACCTCCTGCAGTTCGAGGACATACTGTTCTCCAACAAGGAGGTCTTGGTTGGCAACAGCATCATCTCGTTGCTCGTCAAGCTGGAGGGTGGTGCCCAGCGGCGCGTGGGCGTGGCCTGTGTGGAGCAGAACGATTGCAAGTTCCAGCTGCTCGAGTTTCTGGACGATGACTTCTTCACGGAGCTAGAGGCCACTGTGGTGCTGCTGGGACCAAAGGAGTGTCTGCTGCCCAGTTTGGAGGGTGAATACGCCGCTGTGAAGACCCTGTTGGAGCGAAGTGGCGTCATGATCACGGTGCCTAAAAAAAGCAGCGCTAACGATCTGTTGCAGGACTTGAACCGACTTCTGCGCTTCGCAAAGGGTCAGCAGGAGGACGCCACAGGGCTGAAGGAACTTCAATTGCTCTTGGCCTCGGATGCCCTGAAGGCTGCCATCAAGTACCTTGATCTGGTCAACGATGCTGGAAACCTGGGACACTACGAGCTCAAGAAGCTCGATCTCAATCGGTGAGTGCGGTAATTTATGTCCATAATAAAATCGCAAATTCTATATTTTTAAACTGAATATGTATATAAATCGCAAGTGCACTGTTATATAAGTTTATTTAAATCAAGTCTCCTCTATATGAGCTAACAAGCTGGCACCACTTACCCAAATATAATGGATAGAGCTCTGGAAAGCCTCTCTATATAGGACTTAAATCGATGTGTATTTAAAAATATATATTCCTGTTTTATTTCAGATTTGTCCACTTGGACTCTGCTGCCGTGGCTGCGCTAAACATTATGCCCAAGCCCGGGACGCATCCATCCATGCCCTCATATCGCTGGCAGAGTATTCTAGGCGTACTCGACCACTGTCGCACTCCCCAGGGTCACCGCTTGATGGGCCAATGGGTGAAACAGCCTCTTCGCAACCGGGAAATTCTAAACGATCGGCATAATATTGTCGAGTGTCTGCTTGAATCACCAGATACGTTGGAGACACTTAGCCTGGACTATCTGAAGCGCATCCCGGATATTCTGATGCTGACCAAGAAGCTGATGCGACGCAAAGCGACGCTTCAGGATCTATTCCGCATCTATCAGGTTATATTGCGAACGCCAAAGATTTTGAAACTCTTGCTCGAACTGGAAAATTGCACCATCGAGAGTATGATATGTGCCCCGTTTAAAAGCTTCCTGGAGGATCTTACCGGACTTAAGCAGATGGTTGAGCAGGTTGTTGATTTTGAGGCCATCGAAAGGGGCGAGTACCTGGTAAAGGCTTCATTTGACAATCGATTGATGGAGCTGCAGCAGACGATGACGGAGCTGTACTCTAAAATGGAGCGCTTAAGGACAAAGTGCAGTGAGGAGCTGGATCTGGATGGTAAGCAGCAGGTGAAGCTAGAAAACGTGGCGAAGCTGGGCCACCATTTCCGAATCACCTTAAAGGATGATTCTGTGCTGCGCAAAAACAAGAACTATCGAATTGTGGATGTTATCAAGGGCGGAGTGCGCTTCACCTCCGACAAATTGGAAGGCTATGCCGATGAGTTTGCCAGCTGTCGCAGTCGGTACGAGGAACAGCAACTGTCTATTGTGGAGGAGATCATTCAGGTGGCCGTTGGATATGCGGCTCCACTCACGTCGCTTAACAATGAGCTGGCCCAACTCGACTGTTTGGTCAGCTTTGCCATCGCCGCTCGCAGTGCTCCCACTCCTTATGTGCGACCAAAAATGTTAGATGAGGGTGCGGGTCAATTGGTCCTTCAGGATGTGCGTCATCCTTGCCTAGAGCTGCAAGAGCACGTCAGCTTCATAGCCAACAGCGTAGACTTTAAAAAGGGTAAGTCTAGAGAGGCGGATAACTTTCAAATCAAAGCAACATAACATCATATCCTTATTCTGATTCAGACAAGTGCAACATGTTCATCATAACGGGTCCGAACATGGGTGGCAAGAGCACTTACATTCGCTCGGTGGGCACTGCTGTGCTAATGGCCCACGTCGGCGCTTTTGTGCCCTGCAGTCTGGCCTCCATCAGCATGGTGGACTCCATTCTCGGACGAGTGGGAGCCAGCGATAATATTATCAAGGGTCTCAGCACGTTCATGGTTGAGATGATTGAAACATCTGGAATAATTAGAGTAAGTGCGGGAAGAGTGATTGGAAGTTTTCTGAGTTTGTCGCTTAACATTTTTAATTTCGACAAAATCAGGCGAGCATCTCCAAAAATTTGAGATTATTTCTAAGAGGTCTTCTTCAATATCTAAACAAACTATATAAGAGAAGTAAACGAATGGTTAAGACGAACATAACCATTTAAGAAAGGATCATTGAGTGAGGTCGGGTAAAAAGTGAATAGTTTTTATTTTTTATATAGTTTTTAAATTTTAAATAGTATTGTTCTAAGCCCAGATATGGGAAACCCTTAGTTTGTTTAAGTTCTATTAGGCGCAATAACTTCACGTTTGCTTTATTTATATTTTTAATGTACTAAGTGCTAATTTGGAAGTCATTTATTATCCATACTCTATTTGCTTTATTTGCAGACTGCCACAGACAAATCCTTGGTAATCATTGACGAGCTGGGCCGCGGCACTTCCACCTACGAGGGTTGTGGCATTGCCTGGTCCATTGCCGAGCATCTGGCCAAGGAGACCAAGTGCTTCACTTTGTTCGCCACTCATTTCCATGAGATTACTAAACTGGCAGAGTCTCTGCCCACAGTTAAGAACTGCCATATGGCCGCGGTGGCGGATTCAGATAACTTTACTCTGCTCTATCAAGTGCGACCAGGGGTCATGGAGAAGAGCTTTGGCATTCAGGTGGCTCGCTTAGCCAGCTTTCCTGACCATGTGGTTCAAAACGCCCAGGAGGTGTACAACGAGTTTGAGGACGAGCATGTGGACAAGCAGAAAAAGGAGGACAAGGCTCTCCTGGAGAAGATCCAAGTGGCTATAGAGCAGTTATCGACAGCGGGCAACAATACGGATATCAATGTGGAAGATCTGACCCAGCTGGTCACGCAGTTCACGAAAGACATCAAACAACTCGATAGCGATTACTTCAAGTCTGTGCTGGCTACCAGCGAGGCATAAATCGCAAGTAAAGTATTTTTAGCGTTTATCAGTCAGTATTACGTTTGGAGGCAAATACAATATATTTCTGGGGTAATACTTATTCATTTCAACTCAAATATTGTTTCCATAACATCTCTCATTAAGTGTAATGTGAAATGGAATAATGGAAATGTAAGATCGACACAACTCTGAATTTTCTGAGTCTCTAATATTCCCATTTTGAAAGAAGGTGCCGGATATTTTATGAATGATGTTTAATACCATAAATGTATAGCAAACTTTGGTTATCTGAATATACCTTGTATAGGGCTGAACTTCAAATACATTTAAGTTCCAAATTTGTTTAATAAAATCAAGAGTATATTTGGCATCGTTATATTCCACATTTCAATACACAAGTTGTTCTTATACTGGGATGCCCTAAATTAAATTTAAATTAATAAATACCCAAAATTGCACGAATGTTAAAAAAATCTGATTTTCTAAAGTTCTTTTTCATCGCTTTATCTTTAATTAAGGTTTAATTCCGGGAATCTTTTATGGATAACAAGAAAATTAAATGAATGCCAAGTAATAATGTTCCAATTCATTTTTATTTTACGGTTTTTCTAAGGATACATTGCAAAGTGCTAATTGCAAACATTAAGATATGTGTGCTACTAATATAACTATTTCATCGGCTCCATGTCCAAGTCTGACCGGACCGAACACGCTTTTTAAGACAGCGTGAAAAACAAAATACTGGCCTGACAAACTGTCAATTTAATCGGTCGGGTTTTAACCTCAGCTGTCATGTGGGCTAAAGCGCCGCTTTTATCGTCCCGTTGGCCCGATCTTTAGCTTCGACTGTCATTGCCAAATTCAACTTAAGTGCTGTCAAAAGATAATTACCGTTTCGGCTTTGATTTTTTCCTTTTTTTAGGTTTCAGACAACTGAAAGACAACAGCGCTGCTAAATGCCTAAACCAGTTTTTTGCTGCTGTGTTGTCTGGTGCAATTCAATAATGTGGTTATAATAGTCGATTATTGGCATTACTTTTTTGGAACCACAAATTTAAATTAAAAATAAGAGTATGTTTAAAGTTATGGCTTAAATTGATATGAGTTCCTCGAATAAATAAGCAAGTACTTATTTTCAGTGCCAGTTTGATTCAGGGCAAGGATCTGACTCTTAATTTAGCCATCGTATTAAGTTCCTAAGAATATTGGCTAAATATTAATGTTAACCTACAGATTGATGTAGTATTATTTAATACGAATTTATAATTGTTCCTAATCTAAACTATAGCCTATAGTGTGAGCTGGAAGATTCTACTTTTTTAAATTTATTGTATATTATTTTGAATACCGACTAGAGTAGATATGAGGCTACCTAACGTCATTCCATCGTAATGCATACTATTTTACACCTTATTCTAAATTTTCTTCTGAATAATAGGGAAATTACTAAATACAATATTCAGGCACAATGGATATTCCCAATGTTTAGTGGCTATTCCACTACGCACACTCAAACCTTAACGAATAACGATTTATTTAAGTAAAAATAAGGACTGCAAATAGTAAAATGTGCTGTTTTGTTTTTGCTTGCCATTTCTGTTATAATTAATGGCTTTTAATCAGGAAAAAGTATATTATATCTTTAAAATGCGTTAAAATTTATCATAAGTATTCTTCGCCAACATACATACTTCTACTTTTACAGTAACGTTGCTAAACTAATATAGAAATTCAGTTAACCGTAGCTCTGAACAAGTTTAATTTGATATCACATACTCAACAAACATGACATGTTTGCAGCGCTTAACAGCCTCCAAAATTGACAGGCAACTTTAAATATATTGCATTCGCCGACAGTTCGGCATGCTTGTCTGCCACGATTAGTGGCAACCGAGCAACCAACGAGGCAGGCTCCCGGCCAGCACCCGGCTCACAGCGCGGACTCCAGCCGAAGCTCCTTTAAAGCCAACTTCATTTGGGCGAATGGGGCGAAGATGGCCGATGCGCCGCAACGCGACGTGTACAATTATTAATTTGATACGATATAATTGACATGTTGGCGATGCCAAAAAGGAAGCACTAACATGCAGACAACAGCAGCAGCCGCAGCAGCAGCAGCAATAGCGGCGGCACCGACAAGGTGAAGCCTCGTAACGTGGCTAACCAGCTAAGCCATTGCGACGCATATTAACGCCGTGACTTAAAGCCAAGGCCTGATCCGGGTTAGATATGACACTTGATAGGCACGAACATCTTCATATTCCTAACAAAAATATTAAACGAATGGCAAATGTAAATGTATATTTAAATTTCTATATACATATATAAATATTATTATTAAAATAAATTATTATGTATATTATATATTAAATTTCCAATCCTTTAATTCATATATCCTTAATCAGCATCTCTAAGTGAGTTGATTAGATTACATTATATTTTCAGTTTAAAATTGATAAGTATATGTTTATAATTTATATATCCAGCGCATTGTCCAACTATCAGGGTACTACAGAATCTACTAGAATTTCGTACTCTCTTTAAAAGGTGTCCAAAAATATGCAACAAATCGTTACATCATAATACAATAAAATGAACACATTATTGCATACTTTTAGACAACCTTTTAAAGGATTTCACACCCCTACGATTTCTGTGGCACTCATGTATATATTTTAGCTTCCTTAAGAACAATCGGACCCAATGAGTTTGATTTCATCTTTTTTTTTTTGCTGACTATGACTAAAAATTAGCTTATTATATACGACTTTAATTTTTATTAAAATCAGAGTAGAAATTAGTAGTAGTTTTTGTAATTATTCATTAATATTTTCTTCTGAAGTTTATACTTTTTTCTGATCCTTCACAGGCACGCATCACTGCATCTCATCTCTATAGTTTCTTTTTCGCGTTCCTACCTTTTCTCCGCCGTCGCCTCGCTTTCTGGCAGGCAGGCGTGTAAATTGTTTTTACTTAATCGCTGCGGACACAAACGCACATGTTGTTTGGCCACAGCCGCGACAACAACACTAACCAAAACAACGCCAGAAACTGGCTTGCCTCTTTGCCGATCTCCTTTGAGATCTCCTTTGCCTGGCTCTGTGGCGCGCTTTTGGTAATTGCACTTGGTCTGTTGCTTCTGTGTTACCAGCGCTTATAGGCACACTTATGGCCAAGAAAATACTACGTCAGCTCACTCTGTCACTTGAAAATCTTTAAAGGCTAATTTTAAACCAAATTTACTATACGTCTCACAGAGACATTTTCCTATTTATGTGATCAGGAAATTATTTCTCTGATTATACCCACAACAAGGCAATGATCGTAGTTTAAAAGCTATAGAACTGACAGTTTTCAAATCGGTTTTAGGTATATTTTTTACCCAGTGTCCCATAAAGAATATATAATCTTGATCAGCGTCTGATGACTGGCTGGTTAAGCCATGTCCGTGTGAAACTATGAATCTCAGAGACTCTAAGAGCTAGAACTACCACACAATTCTAATCTGTTGCACGCAGATCAAGTTTGTTCCAAAATTTGGTCAGACCCATTTCCTCCCTGGAAATCCATTAACAATTTATTCCGAAGCAAAGTCGTGATTTTAGGTTTAAAGTACATAGAAATGAAATAAAAACGTGCTCTAAAAATTTTGGAGATCGGTATTTCTGTGTATGCCGAGCTTCTGCATCTTCTACATTTGTGTTGGCAGCACCTATGAGTGTTAATTCGTTAACATTTTCTTCTGCCTTCTGCCCTGTTTAATTTAAGTCTTTCAAAAACTTTATTATAATTAGACCAAGTGAATTGGCCTTTGTAAACTTCATCCGCAATGCTTTGGGTACCGGGTATTTCACAGTAGGTTGTAGCTTTTGTAGCGTTAGTAGCTTTCCTACTTTTTATAGTTAGATCAGGCTTATACATTATCCTATTCTGTGTGTAACTGCATTTAAGCATTTTTAGAATAAGACAAATACGAATGGTTTATTACTTCCAGGATATATAAATTTCGGCTGGCTTTATATTAATATGTCCTTGAGTGTAAAACCAGGGGCCAGTTTGCCCGCGGAAAATTGTTATTTGTCGCTGGTAGCTTGTTGGTTGCTGCTTTAGGGGAATCGTTGACCAACTTCAGTCGGTCAGACATGCAAATTTTTGGTGTGTCTAATGTTAGTTGTTTGTTAGTTTTTATGCAAATTTTCTTGTTTCACTTGACAAATTGTCTGTTCGACTTAATGATGGAACGTAGGCTGGGTCTCCTCGGTGCAAAGTGATTACGTGCATAGTAGATTGGGTTTATTATTACGGCTGATGGTATACGATCACCTGGGCTACAGGTTTGCGGGAAAGTTTTACAAGTTGTTTTAAAAAGCGGGAGAATTATGAATAAATTTGGATCAGAGTGCCACAGAAATCGCGTTGGATTTGAAACTTACTAAGGAGGTACGTGAAATTTAATCATTTAAGCCTCTTACAATTACCTATTTATTTAGTGAGTAACATTTTGTACACCGGCATACTTGCCGGTGATTTGAAGTGTACAGTGGGTTTATGGGCACATGATTATATTGTATACCTCACCCAAATTAGAGTTTGAAGTATTCATTTAATTTTCATTACTAAAAACACATTTGGGGTCTCATGATTAGGGCCCATTTATTCACTCTCACACCGTGCCCAACGGCGTGGCCCCCTGAAATTTCGTTGCAGGGCAGCCAATCCATTATGGCCATAACTGGCAGCGAAAAGGGAAATCATAAAAATCTTATCTCCCAGCCAATAACGTGGCAGATGGATGGATGGATGCCCCAAACGAGTGGGACAAACCGCATGCATCGAAATCTGTTATTAGCGGCCATATCAAAAAATGATTAGCGGAGCCGCCGAGCCAAGCGAAGGCAGACGATGGTGTTGGCCCGAATGGAGGAGCAACATAACAAATGATGAAGACGGACGGGCTGCTTGGCTGCTTGGTTGGCTGCATCCAGAAGACTGATTATAGACTTTAAGGTGTAACCGGGGAGAGAAAACTACATAACACTAATTTCATTTTAAACGAACAGCAACGTGGCCGTGCATATAATTTAAATAATTGCATAGGCGCTGCGTATAGCCGGCTATTGATGATGTTATCATGTTATGTTCGCATACGGTGCACACTTATACTTAGTCGCTGTCTTACAATCTTATCTACAATTTCCGCTGGCAGCTGCTGGTAGTCGACGCGGCTGGTTCCCCTTAATTACAATGTATCGCTTAATGGGCCACACTTTGCTGCCGGCGGACTCCTTTCCCCCAACATTGTCTTCGTGCGAGTGCTTTCCTGATTATTGGGTATTCAAGGAAACGGGTGTGGGGCATGTTCACTTTAATCCACTGATAAAACAATTTACTCTTCTCAGCGCTCTCCGCTTCTCTCCATAAATTATGGTTACAAAATTTTATGAAGCCATTTATATCACTCACAAGATGCACCGCCTATAGCATGTAGTATAATCGATTGGTCGCACCATATACTCAACTCTTGCGCCCTGTTTTAATACCTCCATTTTAGTACTTGTTTTCAATTTGTGCCAGAAAACAAAAAACGCAATCGCAGATGAGGGCAGCCCTTAAGTTATGTAATTACTGTTTACTTGACCGTACCAAGGAATTAAATGTTTATAAAAATTAGCCGGTTACTCTACATTTCCCGACGCCATAAAGTTAAGTAATTTTTATGGAATTATGTAAAAATAAATGATAGTTGCAGGGCAATTTTCCACATGTAACTTAACATTTTTTTTTTATTTATATCCATCAGTATCATTTCTGAGAAATAAGGGTCTTCTGACCCAAAAGCCAGGGGACCTATTACATTTTAAGACCCGCTCCCGCTTTAAAACAAAATTGTTTTTTACTAAATATATGTGTATTAATAATAACAATTTTTATTAATAAGAAGTCTATAAAGGGGTTTTTTCAAGGCGTTCTCTACTCTCTGATCTGGAAATCTGTTGAGATTTAGTTTTTCAATTTAAATAAACCAATTTATATTCCCTTTCTGTTTTTAAATCTTCTAACATATAATTTTCAATAATTTTGATTTAGGAAATGTCAGAAATTAATGCTTAAATGAATAAAGTAATAGGAGTACGGATCATTTAAGCCATTAAAAAATTTGACTTGTGTTAACACGGCTTATAAATAGATTAACTTTTATTTTCCAAATTATTTTATAACAGTTTTTATAACAATGTGTTTTCACTGTTTTTCACTGATCTTAAAGTGACCATACTCTCGTAACCCCTTTAATCTTAACCTATTTGATCGTTTCACATATTATTGGGATTTTGGGAAATGGAACATAATTGAAAACAGTCTCACTTTATCAAAGTGCTTATTTTCACTGCTAATACACTAGTACTTAATATACATATCTGCTAAAACTTGTGAATCAAATACCTTGTGTTGGCTTGGCCTTATAAAGTTGTTTCCATGAATAAGTTTTTTGGCAGCGGCATTAATCTGGCAGTTGGACCCCCACATCCCTAAATGACTCTCCTGTATTATGGTAAGTGATTAGCTCGAAAGAAAAATTACGGGGGACACAAAAAAGTACAAAAAAGCACAAAAAATGTGGTGAAAAAACGAGACGTGCGCAATTTTTATTTACCAACACTTGAGCGCGGGTAACACAAATTTAACACTGGCCGCCGCCAATGTAGCCATCAGGCGGCATGCAATGCTCGACTAACGAGCAAAAACAACGGCAAGAGCGGCCGGAGTACGGCAACATGGAAACTACCAAACTGCCTTCTCGTGGTAATCAATTTTAAAATTTATGACAAAATTTGCAGCTTTAAATTATGCCATTAAGCACGGCATGTAACTCATATCGTCAGGCAGGCAGGCAGTCGGGCTGGCCGGCAGCCTGGTGGCGGCTTTAAACAAGAAAAAGCCGAAGGAGAAACATGTTAACTGCTTTCCTTCGAACGCGTGTGGTGTGTGTTGAGTGTGTGTGTTGTATGTGTGTGTGTTGCCATGCAATGGCGTTTGCATTATACGCTCGTATTTCGCCACATTCAACAACGAGCTACAGAATGACGGGTGGCCATAACTCATGCCCGATGCCCGGTGCTCGGCCCGATCCCCGAAGCCCCACCAGCCATCCGCCATGCACCAGCACAGATCCCCAACTGGAGTCACCGCCTGAGACCTGGGCAGCAGTTGTTGCAATTACAACTGGACACCACATGCTACAGCTGCCTCCTGTGCGAGTATGTGTGTGTTAAATATTGCAATTTATCACGCAAATGCGTTTTTCAATTTTAACATGCCGCCAGGCATCATAAAAACGTTACAAACCAACAATATGAGCCAAGAGCCCAGGGTAGAAAAGTAGAAAAGCGGCTTGGGTACGAGGGTAAGCTGAGCCCACAGACGAGGAGGCATCAAGTTGGCACAGCCGGGCCTGCTCCCCCCGAAGAGTGCAGGAAATAAGGTGCAAAACACCCAAGCCACCGACACCACATATGGAGCCAGGGTCCCGCAAGGCTGCTGATGGCTCTGGACACGCTGCGACTCACCTCATCGATTGAATTCAACGCCACGCGAAATATGAGACGGGATAAAAAAGGGGGAAGTGACAGTCACTGGGAGAGTGGCAATCTCTTACAGTCGAAACACATCTGTGACAAGTAAGCTTACTAATATATAGTTCACAAATGCTTCAATTAGTTTCTAGTTGGCTCAGAAGATTGACTTTGATTTTAAGGCTTACAACCCTTTTCAGAGGCTTGCGGATATTTAAGTAGAACAATGTGTCCCGGCTATTTTTAAAGCGCTCTTAGGAACGCCTAATTAGTCCAAACTAATCCGAGGCCTTCTCAAAGTTGGACAAAGGAAAGGCATTCAACTCGATTATTACTTTGCCCACAGTCCAATTAGGCGGACAGCCTCTGTCATCTGCATATCAGTCCGTGTGCCCGCTCTTGGCATTTGGAAAATGTTAATAAAACGGTCTTGGCCATGGCAGAGCCACCATGGCAACGACACAGCGTTGTCAACGATTTTCAATTCGCAACATTCGTTAGCTCGGAGGGCTGACAGTTGCCTGAGAGTTGGCCAAGTGGGACGGGTGGGACATTGATACAGAGATAGGAGTCAGGTCGGAATCGGAGTCCTGGTCGGATCTAGTTTGGGCCTGCGTGTTGGCCTTTTTAATCATTGGCCTAAAACGCCTCTGGCCGAGTCTGCATTGGCGATTAGTTTTTTTTGCCATATCAATTTGCATGACAGTCGCTTATAGCGCTTCCCGGGAGTCTTTTCCCATTCCCACTTATGAAGTGTCTTTTATAAGAGATTAATTGCACAGAGTTACTATTTGGGCGGAAGGCTACGGAGAGTAGTTGGTTATGAAGATATTACCAATTAGGAGCGGGCAGGCTCTGCAAGTTACAAATCAGAAATAAAGGTGAAATCTTTCCGATATTACGTATTACCTTAAATGGGTGTGTCACTGTTAATTAAATCCTCATTTTTATATTTGCATTTTAGATTTGTTTTATACACCGTCGTCGACTAATGAAGTTTATTATACGTTTTTATTACGGTCCTAAAATATAGTATTTTAATGATTTCGGCCATCTATTCATTTTTTGCTCTTTCCAAAAATGGTCGATGAGTTTTCTCAGAAAGTTAGACTCTAAAATGTTTAAGGTTATTAGGGTATATTGATTTTTTAATCCATGAGCCAAGACTTAAGATTATTATGTAGATAGACGAAAAAAAGCCAAATAAGTGTAAATACTAAGTTAAAACATATGTTTATACTAAGTTAAAACATATGTTTATGTTTAGCACTGTTGAATACCGGGCATTTTATAGTCGATTCTCTTTATCTTCTCATAGTTGCTTGTGTATTATTAGTTATTATTTTTATATAACGGCTTAAAACTAAAGGGTGATTTTTTTTATTATATTTCATATAAATTTATCTTATTTTACATCATATTTTATATTTACTATTGTCAACAGTATAAATCGTCTTTTACATTCATCAATAATATCTACAAACGTTATCAAAAGATTAAAGAAAATAGCAAAATTAAAGCTGCGCTGTTTGAAAGGGTATAATAAAGCCAAATATTTATAAACTTGCGGGCAGTCGATTCACGCTTTTGTCATTTCATTGAACAAAATTTGAATATTAAATTAACACAATATTTAATGTCAACAGAAATCGCACGCATCGTAAAGTCCACAAAATATTTTTGTGTGGTATTGTACGGATTAACCTTTAGCACATATATTAAGCTTATTTTTCGTTTAGTTTCAGTATTTTGGTGACAATTTATGACTAAATGAAACGTGGCGGCGGCATTTTTGTCTGAATTGTTTTCGGACAAATTGAAATGTATTAATATTAAATGTTATAAATAATTTATAAGAGCTTACGCAACAGTCTCTTTCGTTAAAAAAGTCACTTTTTACAATCAATTTGTGCGGAATTTTTTGCTTTAGAGTATCAATGCTAATATCGAAGTTCAAGCTGTCAGAAGTCATTAATAACCATGGAGAATTATCACAAATTTATTGCTTTTATTGCTCTATAGGTTTGTTTTCGATTAATAATTTATGTTAAATATTCCCAAAATGCAAAAAGACGGCGTAACTCACAATGTGTCAGCGCAAAACAAAGCACACTCACTTGTATTTTATTTTGAATGAAATGTACCCCTAAAGATTGAGCGTCGATTTTGACAGCCACCTGGGACCGTCATGCCGCTCAGCCGATGTAATTCCCCATTAAGTCCATACTTTATTGCTTTAGATTCAATCAAAGGAGGCGACAGAAGCGCCGACGACACGTTTGACACTGCTATGCAAATGAATAAGGAAGTTCAAAAGATTTAATGATATCATTTATCTAACAGCAGAGGTTTGGTTCGATTTGTGATGTCAAGCATATGAGGCTATGGCTAATAAAGCTTTTATAATTTTCTTTGTGTTTCCGCATAATAGATTGTCACCTCTTTAGTTTATTGATATGTAAACTACACATAGTTTCCTTTATTTTGTGGCTCTAATTTATACGGAATTTTATTTGCACCTTATTTTAATTTTGGTTTAGTGCCGTCCAATAAGAAGTTGTCAGAAGTTAAACTTGAGCTTTGGAAATAAAGTATAATTTTTGAATTAAATTTCTGAAATGGATATGAACAATTCTCATTTTAAGAACGTTTTTTTAAGAAAAAATCTTCTTGATTTATGAAATAGTTATCTCTCAGGAACAATTCGTTCTAGATCAAAATAAAAATGTCCTTTAATACTAGTCTCTCAGTTTTTAAGCTATCTGAATGAACCTCCTTGTAATAATTATAATAATTTTTTTTTAATGCTTCGGTAATTGTATATGTTAAAGTTAAACTGCGTGTATGTTATGTATCACAATATTAGTCCAGCACACTACGCAACGCTTCACTCAGACAAATCAAATCATACTGTAAGTCTTGTGACCTATAAGTATCTGTATATATTCTTGATCAACGTCACAAGCCGAGTCTATTTAGCTACGTCCGTTTGTTCGTCTGTCCGTCCGTGTAAAACATAGGATCTCTGAAACTATAGGTTCCAAATTTAATGACAACATTTTTTCCAAAACCTTGAAAACTTATAAGTAAGCTATAGCCATGATTTCCGTTTTCAAGTAAATGGATATGAAATAATATCATTTGAGCAATTAAAGTTATTAAAACAAAACCGTGTCTTTGTATTTGAGTTGGCATACCCACCATGTTCATTAAAATGTCCTAGCAACATCTGTCTTTTTTGGGTGTAGCTCAAGACGTTCAAAAAGATATTTTTCTTTTTGTCAACATTTCCTTCTGCCTTCCATCCTGTTTAATTTAAGACTTTCATAAATTTGAGCTTTGAGTACCGGGTATTTGACAGTCGGTCACATTCGTCTGTAGCTTTTCTACTTGTTAGAGTACAAAGAGAGAGGGTCGCTCACATTTATTGCTCTCTATTTTCATCAATGCTAAGTCGTAAGTTAGAAATTAGTAAGTAATTAGAGTTATTTCATTTAGATTTCCAAAATGCTTTTTCTCGAAAAAAAAATCGATAACAGTTTCGTCTTGATTTCAAGGAAAGTGAGAAAAGATCTAGAAGAAAATCGTGCTATTCTTTTTAGGTGTATATAGTAAGGAACTAATTCATTAGGGGTCTAGACATCCTATTGTATATATCGCTCATATATCCTTTAAATTGGAATTCATATTCGTCTTATTCTATACAAATTAACTTAATCACTTAACCTGAATTGGCCACTTATCGATGTAAGCTTATTTGCTAGCCACAAGTGCACTTCTGTGTTAAACGTGAAGCAAACTTTACTCTAATTGACTTTATGCTAATTATATCGATGCTTCCGATAGGACTGACAACAGTTTAAAGTTTACCTGTTCCTCCGGCCATTAATTCATTTTCTCTACTATTGCTTGAGAACTTCCTCGCCTGATGCTCGGGCCCGGAAATTATCGTCCGCTGACCATCGCCATATTTAAGCTAATTGCTCTGCATACACTTTTAATACGGTCAAATTAATTAGCTGGGGCCTCAATCAGCAGACATTTGTTCTCGTTGTTGTTCCCGTTCGAGGCTGCTTCGGTTGTGGCCATGTGTCAACGGTTATTTATGCACGAATGCAAGAGTTGTGGCTTATAAATGTAGCTGTCAGTTGTCATAATTTATAGAATAACTGTCAGAGCTGTAACACCTCTGCGCACGATTTTCTTTCTGGGCTGCGACTGCGGCTGCGGCTGTTCCCTCGACGGCCTCTAAAACCTATCGCTCGCAATGCTGCCATAATCATAGCGTCAACGCTTTTGATTTATGTGCGCAGTTCTCCATTTCTGAGTTTTGTCTTTATTTTTGTGTTTTTTTGTTGTTTTGTTTTCATCTTTTCGGCTCACGGGAGTCCAATGGAGTCACACAGCAAGCTGTTAGGGGCGCGGGCAGTAATGGGGGCAGGTATGCCTACCAGGTCGCCAGATTGGTAGGCTTGGAAGTCCCGCGACAGTTGATTATGATTAAGTGCTAAGCCCGAAGCCAAGCCGAATAATTTTCGAGATTTAGGCTATAAATTTCGAATACTCTTTGCAATGCACTGTCAGAAATAGGAACAACTAATTTGTTTAAATAGTTGTCGAACATTTATTATATACCACCCAGAGAGCCAAAGTTAGCAATACAGTACAGCAAAAAATATAGAAGGACTGAAAAGGGGAAGAATTCTGTGCAATTTAGTCCTTCTTGAAGTGAGAATATTAAATTGGCATGTGCTCTATAAGCTCAGATTCCGGCTAATGCATATAACAACATTTAAAAGCATCATTTCTTTAGTAAGTGCTTAACCCCACTTACCCCTGTCTTCTATCGCTTATAAATGATTTCTTAACATATTTTGTTGTGCATATTTACACTTGTACGTTATCTGTGGAGTGCTCAACAGCAAAAATCTTAAAAACGAGTTAAAATGGATGCATAAATCAATCAATCGCAGCAATTGACAGACAGTCCCGAGTGCCGAGACAGTCGAGGGTATGAATGACAGACGGTTACTTTGCGGAGACATTGTGTGCAAAGTTTGCTAACTATACAATAAAAATGGTAATATTAATGATACCCTCTAAAGACACAATAAACTTTATTTTTGTGTTAATTACTGAATGATAAATGAATTGTTTAGACCTTATAAAATTTGTTTATATAAAACTTGACGCTATTTGTTAGGCATTAGAAATAGTTTCAAAGACTACTTATATTATATAACTTAATATAATGCTCATTATCTTATAATGCATTTGAAAAATTATATAGAAAGCTTCAAAACTGATCATTATCCACCACTCTCCCAGTTTCTCTCGTCCCCACGGCAGCGTGGAGCTGTCAAACAGATTTATGCACAAGTTTGACATATATTAATGGTCGGCGATGTAAAATAATGCGCATTATATTATTAAAATGTGCAGTATATTTTATTTCAAATTTGTTTTGTTAGGAATTGATTAATGGAAAACAATGAGTTGTTCTAAGATATTTTTAAAATAGAAACAACTAACCAATTGTTGGATTCGCGTAAATTATTATATGCAACACTCAAAGAATCTGACAACTTTTATTTTATTATACCATTAATTTCTGTGGCTTAAAAATACTATTGATTAATGTGACGTAACCTGAGCATTACAAAGAACCAATACTCGAACATATGTAAATTTATGGAGCATGTAGGAAGCATTTTTAAATTAATAAAAAAAAATAACCAACGCACAAATAATATTTGCAAATGAACATAAATCTGTCAACAGGCAATGCCATATAAAACTGTGTCACAATTAATTATGTGTTTTTTAATATTATTTGCTGTTGGTCGTGGGTTTGGTGTATATCGTAATTACATTACTGGCATCGGTTAATACAAATTGTTTAATAATTTTATGTTATTTTATCTTCCTCTTTTTTATTGGCAGTTGATTTGGTTTGCCACTGATTGCATTCATAAATAACACGAACGCGAGGCTGAGCCATTTATTTTGTTAATTTGCGAAGTGAAATAAATGCAATTAATTTGGCAAAGCCTGCTGGAATATTTTAAAAGTTTCAAAAGCCTGTTTTATTTTTCAGCAAGTAAAATTACATATTTAAAATCGTAATTAATGCTTTTAGTAATTCCCTCAGCCAACGAAAGGCTTTGAAAAAGAAAATAAATAAGCAACTGTTAGCAGATATGTATATTAAGTACTAGTGTATTAGCAGTTAGAATAAGCATTTTGATAAAGTGAGACTGCTTGCATTTATGTTCCTTTTCCCAATATCCCAATAATATGTGAAACGATCAAAAAGCTTAATATTCTTCTCAAACAATCCTCCATGGAATTGTCCAAACATTACGTTCCCCTCTATTATGAATCACGATCCTAATGCTTATTCACCTCTGTTCATTAAGTAATCCACGAAAAGAAGAGGAAAATGAATTTCTAAAGCATTTCGTATTTTTAGACGACAGATCTGAAATGAGCCAAGACGTTGCCGTGGCCATTACCCGCCCACAAATGTAGTGCGGATGAACACGCACGATTAATAAATTAAATTGAAAGACACACAAAGTGTGAGAAGGCGAGAAATACGAATTTTCCAAATGAAATTGTTAAACACTGACGACTGGCTGCATTATTCTAGGCATGTGCCTTGAAATATGTCGCGACATGCTAATAAAAATATTTGTTTCCCAGCTCTCTCTGGTAGATTTATATTTGCTCTTAAGGCAGGAGGATTTCGGGGCGATGGCGCGCTTGGGTTGTTTTTATTTTTGTTTATTAGCCGCCTGCTAATAAAAATTAATTTGAAAATACTTTTTAAAATGCCTTCGACTTGGCTAGATGGCTGGCTGGCTGGCTGGCTCGCATAGCTTAAGATTTTTATTTATTTGTTTTTCTAATTTGTATTTTTCGTTTCACATTCATTTTGCTAGGTTCCCAGTACGGTGTAGTTTGTGAGATTTATTTATGAGCTCTATGAGTGTATTGCGTGTTATTGTTCCTTAGGCAATACGCTTTTTTATTTTTCGGGATTTTAGAGATCTGTTTGCTAACGACTAAGAACACTATGTGTTTATCGTACTTGATTTATGTGCCTATGTGAAGAATTATCTACTCAATGCAAATGTATTTGTCATGTTAAAAGGCCATTTCAAATTCCATTTAGAAATCTTTTTCTTTTACATAAAAATCTTATTTTGCTTGATTAACATACAAGTATTTACTGTAAATAATCTATAGCTTGCGAACTATGTAAAATATTACATTTTTTTAACAAGATTTTGATTTATTGAAAATTTGAGTATTAATGCCCATGAATTAAGTTAATACTGTGTGTAGATATTTTTATTTCGTAATTTATTTTCGTCACACACGGAGAGCCATAAACAACTTTAGCGAATTGGTTTGGGGGTCATTAACTAAAATCCATCTGCTTATTTAAAACACAAACAGCTGCGCCAACAATTTGTCAACCGCGCATCTAGAGATAATATTTAAAAATGATTATTGCATGGTATTTCTTACACTGATCATAATATAGATGAAATGAATGAAAACAAATTGTGAGAAAAGCTTGAATTTATAGACTTAACCCATATGGTTAATGCAGATTCTTCAGTGACTTCTCTGAAGGCAAAATATTTCTCTGCCATAAATCTCTATCGTGTCCCCTTCATTTTTATGACAGCCACACGACCTAACGAAAAGATCAAAGCGAATGGGCGAACGTATCTCGTATTGTGGTGCCTTATTAATAATGCTGAGGGTGTTGAATTCTATAATATTCTTTTATGATTTGTTGGCAGTGACAAAAGCCATTAGAGCTGACATTTGCTGCGAACAGATTAAATTTAAATATGATTTTATTTGGGTCTCGTCATCATGCGTGAGTTCATGAAATATGGCAAAAATAAAAAATATCGCCGACCGAACTCGAATTGGGAGAAGGTAAATGTATTTTTGTCTTTGCGCTGTCGAATCAGCGATTAATTAGTTGAAATGCGCCAATCGCTATATTAGAGCTAATTAATTGCATTTAAACGCTCGCCATTAGAATGCATATTTAATTTGTAATCAATTAAAGTGCCTTGTGACGCATGTCTTGTGTTGGATTGTTGTTTGACCTTACTAATTTGCCACCGAGAGTGTGAAATATCTATAGCGGAGATATCTAAACTAACCACTTATAGAGTTCAAGTAAGAGGAAAACGGCATAGACGTAAAGGGCAATTAATTTATTTCAAAAGCACGCTATTAGTCCAATTACTTGGGGTTGGACTCGTTATGGAATCTAGTAACTCGCTGACTACTTTGACTTATCCTCTGAGATCTCCTGATCGTCGGGGCACATCTTCTGTATTTTGTGCTTGCGCCGGTCGCGGCAGCTGCCACAGATCCGCATGCAGAAGAAATATAGCAACTCCAGGAAGCTGAGGCAAGATATGCCCATAAACAATCCGCAAATGCCGCCGCAATTAGAGATCAAGGTGGACACTCCAAAGAGAATCGTGCGTTTGATGGCCGTGAACTGATGCTCCTTGAAGTAGACGGAGAGCCGTGATCCAATGGAACTGCGGAAACACAAGTTTTATATTTAAATTTTGGTTAAATTGATACAGTTTCAAAGAAAAATGCATAAACAAATCAAAATTAAATTAGGACAATGGGTTCTTATTTTTTTAAGACCATGTCATTGAATTAAGACTATTAGATCTTATTTTAATAACACAATTTGCGTAATTTCCTTTTATTAATTCCTAACACACGGCGTCCTAGTGATTTTGACCTTCTATCTTCTGTTCTGGAGCTACAGTTCCTAGCTTTTATCTCAATTAAGGTCTTGGCAGAGGGTATTATGTTTATAGCAAGAATTCTGTGCATTATCTATAGCAGATAGACTAAGCTATAGTTCCCCTACCCTTGAACTTACTCATCGTGCTCGTATACCTCGCGGAATGCTCGGATAGTCTTGGCCACATCGTATTTGGCCCTCGAAATCTCAAAATTATACTCGAGCGATGTACAGGCCGGCATGCAGTTGCACGTGATGCCGACATTCTCATCGATGCTCTTGGCCATTGTTTGGTTCTGAATCAAGGCATAGAGTTCATCCTGGGCGGCTGTATAGCAGGCGATATCATTCAGTCCACAGACAGGAGTACCCAGAGGTTCTAAAGAAAATTATCACAAAAAAGACATAGTTCTAGGTTAATTGAATATACTAGAACCAGAAATTAAGCAGGACATTTGTTTGAGTTTGCCTTTATATTCGGTTCTAGGACAATGGCCACTCACTTGGCATCCAGAACTTGGCACAGCCGCACTTGGAAACGGTGAAGTTGGCCAGGCACTCCGTTTGGCAATTGCTCTGCGAATAGGACTTGAAGAAGCTCAGCGATCGCTCATCGTCGAAGAAACACTGTCGCCTGAAGAGAAGTATTTGGATTGGAAGTGTCATTTCAGGAACGCCTCACAACTCACTTCTCGGGGGTAATTTCGTGTAGATTGTCGGTTGACACGACATAAGCGGGCAGCACACTGACGAGGACCTCGTCGCCGTGGGGAACCAGGATGTAATTGCCCGATGTGAGTGGCACACTCTCCGGGGAGTTGAGAAAGACCTGTCAAATTACACATTAGCCGCACCCAGTTCCGAGGCTCCCATATATATAACACATGCCTTGTAGCCCTGCTTGAAACTGCGACAGTCGTAGTCAAAGTTGTGCTGCAGACCCTGCAGAAAGGCGAAGAACCCATTCTTCACCGATGAGAACACCGTCCGCTGGGGATACGCGTTCTGGCCCTGGTCCACGAAGCCGGTGTCCAGTGACCAGTTGCCGGTTATGTTGTTCCACCGCGGCAGATCCACATCGAAGTAGTTGTTGAAGTTCACCACATCCGGGTCAACGTAGCTGATGAACCTCTCGTCGCGGTAAATGTCCTTGGGTCGCAGGCCATTGAATTGGTAGCAGATTCCCTCATCGGTCGCCACAAAGTCAAATATCTTGTCGCAGAAGTAGAACCTCCCATTCCACTTGCAGAACGGCCCCGTCTCGTTCTTCGAAATGCTCATGTCGATCAGGGTTTGGGTTATGTCCACATAAGGCGGATGCAACTGGGACAACAAAGGAGAGAACCGCTGCACCACCTCGGGGTCACAGATGTGCATGGCGGCTGCCATGCGGGCCAATCTAAGAAATTAGAGATCATTCGTTAGGTTAATCAATTCATAAAGGTTATTGTTCAATTAATTTAGATTATTATAAAAATGCCTTTTAAATTTGAAGATAATTGTGGTTCACAGATCTCTCTAGTTTTAATATAGGTGAAAATAATATGACTTGTGAGGTTTAATACACCTTAATAGGAGGATTTAAGAGGGCGCAATATATAAAAATTAAATAGGATTATTCTGTAACTAGGATATACTCAACTCTTCATCATCCAAGTCGCTGGCATTGCCGTTTTGCTTGTACTCCTCCCAAAGCAGGCGCGACACATTTGTGTAGTCAAACACATTCCTCTCCATTTTTATTTCCGGGCAGATGGTAATGGTGGGAAACGGTATTTTGTGCACTGGAACCAGAGTCTCGTCGAAGCCCAGGATGACCGGGGACTCCTGCCATTTGAGGTAGGTATCCCAGATGAGGGACACGGCGAAGTAAACGGAAATGCAAGTGAAGAACAGCCAGTACAGTCTGAAAGTGAGAGAAGGGTTACAGGGGCCTTGAGGTCAGTCCATCCAAAACCCACTTTTCGTAGATGGGCCTGTGGACCTCGAAGATGTAGCGAATGCCGTGAATGGTCGTGCTCTTGGAGTACTCCAAGAGCAACCCCTTGCAGGCGGACAGGGTACTGCCATATCGGATGCGCGACTTGATGATCACGTCACTGGGCACATCACTCAGGGCAGCCGAGGCGATGCTCGCCCGCGTATCGAAGCTTGGAAGAGCCAGGAGTTCCGGGCCGGGCAGAACGCTGATTCCCGGCTTCTGGTCCTCGTCCTCCATGATCTCGGCCATTGTCCACGGAACAGGACGCTTAGAACACGACTAAGCTGTGCCAGCCCAGCGGTGTGTCCTTTTATAGGTGCCCAGTGAAGACACCTGAAAGGTGGGTGCGTTCCCTGGCTCCAGTGGGCTTTAGCTCGGGGACTTCAATTCGCACGCACCAGCGACGCATTCAAATACTTAAGCTTAATTACACACCCACTTTGCATGTAGTTTGTGTTGTCACTTTAATTATATGGCTCCGTTCTACAAAATTCAATTTTCTTTAAAAGAAGTACATAAAAATTAGTTACTAACCTAGCACATTGAATGAGGACTCAGAAGAGAGGACTTGACATAGAAGCCTAGACAGGATTCAATTTTGACCCAGCAGTTATACCTAAAATACATTTTTAGTACTGGCTGAACCTTTATGGATATCAAATTCTTTGGAGTCTAGGAAACTATCTTTATTTTGGTACATTATTATTATTTGGAAGCCCGATTGTGGATTCTTACTAGTATAGTTGGTAAGCATTTCAGCAGATTGACTACTTATCAAATGTGTCTCGATATAAAACGGGTTATTTGTTGTTGTCGTCCACTGGTCAAGAGGCATCCGATGCGCATTTTTCGAATATTCGGCCGGCTCTCGGGAGTCGCTTGTGTGGGTTTGGTGCTCTGAAGCTTTTCTGCATTATCGGAGTGTGTGCATCAGCATTTGGTTTCGCGTGAAATTCACTCACGACTTGTAATTATTTAATTTTATTGTTTGTTTTGTGACCAGCCGACAGGGACGACGCCTTGTCCGCTGCGGAGAGTGCCTACTGTTTAACAAGATCTCTGCATCAGATCAATTGCTAAAGACCTCTTAAAATTACACTAAATTATTATGTAGATAGGTAGTAAGGCCCGACCAACGCCTACAGTGGCGGCTATAAGTAAGACTGCTTTTACTTGTAGGAAATCGTATGTGCTTTGGGGCGTAGAATTCTGTTTTCGTCTGGCTCGAATATGGTTATTAGTCATTAGGCTTATACAGATAATTATTATTGGTAAGTGGTGGGCTTAACATGCCCTTAACGGAATTGATAAATGGACTAAATGAGCGGAACTTATTGAATCGCGATTCCATACAGTACACAAATCAGCGAAAACTTCAGTTGGCGTAAGCAAAAACGTCGTTCCGAGTGTTTTTTCAGCAAATATGTATATGTGGGACCGGAAATCGGGTTCAAAATATTACCAGCGATATCGAAAGCTTTAAAAAAAATTGAAAAATATATTTTTAAATAATATCAGTAATATAAAGTAATCTGATAAATACGAGCAGCACCTGCCCATAGTCATATTCTGCCTACCACTTTGTTTAATGGCCATAAACCACCTAACAGTATTAGGTATTTTTAAGACGATGTCCATAGTTTGTAAAAAATATATACTCCATACGGACTCCATTAGACATATTTTTGAGTGGTTTTAAAACTCTTCTGATTGCTGTATATGTTTGATACGTGGGTACTTCCGCTGGTCGAGAACCTAAGTTCGCACTCATTTTGCACAAAGATGATAGAAAACAAATGTTCCCAACTTATTATTTTGCTATTATAGTTCTTAGGCAATACGCTTTTTTATTTTTCGGGATTTTAGAGATCTGTTTGCTAACACAAACAGCTGCGCCAACAACTTGTCAAGCGCATATCTAGAGATAATATTTAAAAATGATTATTGCATGGTGTTTTTTATACTGATCATAAATAGATTAAAGTCTTGCATATTTATGAAATTAAAACAAATTGTGAAAAAAACGTTAATTTATACTTAACCCATATGGTTAATGCAGATTCTTCAGTGACTTCTCTGAAGGCAAAATATTTCACTGCGATAAATCTCTATCGTGTCCTCTTCATTTTTCTGATAGCCACACGACCTAACGAAAAGATCAAAGCGAATGGGCGAACGTATCTCGTATTGTGGTGCCTTATTAATAATGTTGAGGGTGTTGAATTCTATAATATTCTTTTATGATTTGTTGGCAGTGACAAAAGCCGTTAGAGCTGACAATTGCTTCGAACAGATTAAATTTAAATATGATTTTATTTGGGTCTCGTCATCGTGCGTGAGTTCATGAAATATGGCCAAATAAAAAAATATCACTTAGTCCAATTACTTGGGAGTTGGACTCGTTATGGAATTATGCAACTCGCTGACTACTTTGACTTGTCCTCCGAGATCTCCTGATCGTCGGGGCACATCTTCTGTATTTTGTGCTTGCGTCGGTCGCGGCAGCTGCCACAGATCCGCATGCAGAAGAAATATAGCAACTCCAGGAAGCTGAGGCAAGATATGCCCATAAACAATCCGCAAATGCCGCCGCAATTGGAAATAAAGGTGGACACTCCAAAGAGAATCGTGCGTTTGATGGCCGTGAACTGATGCTCCTTGAAGTAGACGGAGAGCCGTGATCCAGTGGAGCTGCGGAAACACAAATTTTACATTTCAATTTTGGTTAAGTTATGTTGGTGGTGTCTATAAGCTACAGTTTTAAAGAAAAATGAAACACAAATTTTTAAGACCATGCCATTGAAATAAAACCATGATATCTTTTATAATAACACAATTTGTGTAATTCCCTTTTATTAATTGCTAACACAGGGCGTCCTAGTGATTTTGACCTTCTATCTTCTGTTCTGGAGCTACAGTTCCTAGCTTTTATCTCAATTAAGGTCTTGGCAGAGGGTATTATGTTTATAGCAAGAATTCTGTGTATTATCTATAGCAGATAGACTAAGCTATAGTTCCCCTACCCTTGAACTTACTCATCGTATGCCTCGCGGAATGATCGGATAGTTTTGATCACATCGTATTTGGCCCTGGAAATCTCAAAATTATACTCGAGCGAATTACAGGCCGGCATGCAGTTGCACGTGATGCCAACATTGTCATCGATGCTCTTGGCCAGTGTTTGGTTCTGAATCAAGGCATAGAGTTCGTCCTGGGCGGCTGTGTAGCAGGCGATATCATTCAGTCCACAGACAGGAGTACCCAGAGGTTCTAAAGAAAATGACCACAAAAAAGACACAGTTCTAGGTTAATTGAATATACTAGAACCAGAAATTAAGCAGGACATTTGTAGACTTGAGTTTGCTTTTATATTCTGTTCTGTGACAATGGCCACTCACTTGGCATCCAGAACTTGGCACAACCGCACATGGAAACCGTGAAGTTGGCCAGGCACTCCGTTTGGCAATTGCTCTGCGAATAGGACTTGAAGAAGCTCAGCGATCGCTCATCGTCGAAGAAACACTGTCGCCTGAAGAGAAGTATTTGGATTGGAAGTGTCATTTCAGGAACGCCTCACAACTCACTTCTCGGGGGTAATTTCGTGTAGATTGTCGGTTGACACGACATAAGCGGGCAGCACACTGACGAGGACCTCGTTGCCGTGGGGAACCAGGATGTAATTGCCCGAGGTGAGCGGCACACTCTCTGGGGAGTTGAGAAAGACCTGTTAAATTACACATTAGCCGCACCCAGTTCCGAGGCTCCCATATATATAACACATGCCTTGTAGCCCTGCTTGAAACTGCGGCAGTCGTAGTCAAAGTTGTGCTGCAGAGCATGCAGAAAGGCGGAGAGCCCCTTCTTCACCGATGAGAACACCGTCCGCTGGGGATACGCGTTCTGGCCCTGGTCCACGAAGCCGGTGTCCAGTGACCAGTTGCCGGTTATGTTGTTCCACCGCGGCAGATCCACATCGAAGTAGTTGTTGAAGTTCACCACATCCGGGTCAACGTAGCTGATGAACCTCTCGTCGCGGTAAATGTTCTTGGGTCGCAGGCCATTGAATTGGTAGCAGATTCCCTCATCGGTCGCCACAAAGTCAAATATCTTGTCGCAGAAGTAGAACCTCCCATTCCACTTGCAGAACGGCCCCGTCTCGTTCTTCGAAATGCTCATGTCGATCAGGGTTTGGGTTATGTCCACATAAGGCGGATGCAACTGGGACAACAAAGGAGAGAACCGCTGCACCACCTCGGGGTCACAGATGTGCATAACGGCTGCCATGCGGGCCAATCTGAGAAATTAGAGATCATTCATTAGGTTAATCAATTCATAAAGGTTATTGTAAATTTTAAATTTGAAGATATTTGTGGTTCACTCCCATGCAGATCTCTCTGGTTTTAATATAGGTGAAAATAATATTACTTGTGAGGCTTAATACATCTTAATAGGAGGATTGAAAAGGGCGTAACTAGGATATACTCAACTCTTCATCATCCAAGTCGCTGACATTGCCGTTTTGCTTGTACTCCTCCCAAAGCAGGCGCGACACATTTGTGTAGTCAAACACATTCCTCTCCATTTTTATTTCCGGACAGATGGTAATGGTGGGAAACGGTATTTTGTGCACTGGAACCAGGGTCTCGTCGAAGCTTAGGATGACTGGGGACTCCTGCCATTTGAGGTAGGTATCCCAGATGAGGTACACGGCGAAGTAAACGGAAATGCAAGTGAAGAACAACCAGTACAGTCTGAAAGTGAGAGAAGGGTTACAGGGGCCTTGAGGTCAGTCCATCCGAAAACAGACTTTTCGTAGATGGGCCTGTGGACCTCGAAGATGTAGCGAATGCCGTGAATGGTCGTGCTCTTGGAGTACTCCAAAAGCAAACCCTTGCAGGCGGACAGGGTACTGCCATATCGGATGAGCGACTTGATAATCACGTCACTGGGCACATCACTCAGGGCAGACGAGGCGATGCTCGCCCGCGTATCGAAGCTTGTAAGAGTCAGGAGCTCTGGGCCGGACAGATCTCTGATTCCCGGCTTCTGGTCCTCGTCCTCCCTGATCTCGGCCATTGTCCACGGAACAGGACGCTTGGAACGCGACTAAGCTGTGCCAGCCCAGCGGTGTCCTTTTATAGGTGCCCAGTGAAGACACCTGAAACGTGGGTGCGTTCCCTGGCTCCCGTGGGCTTTAGCTCGGGGACTTCCATTTACACGCACCAGCGACGCATTCATGTGGGATTTTATTTTATTAAATAAAATGATTAGGTATAGTTTTTATTCATTATATCCGTTTTAAAATATAAGTTATTTGAAATAAGAAAAAATACAAAACTCGATCGTCGTATTGGCTCGTTGTCGTGCAGCCGTCTTCGTTGCTAGCCCAAACTCAACTCGCCTCTCGTCGTGGTTTGCCCACTCTCTCGCTTGCTCGCGTCTGCTTCGTGCTCTCTGCTCGTCTTCGTCTCGATCCTCGTGGTCGCTCTCGTCCTCGTTGTTGCTCTCATCCTCTTCTTCTTTATGGATTTGAACTCGTCGTCTCTCTTCGTCATTTTGTTGCTTACTCGTCTTCAGCGTGTTCGTACTCGTTTGTTTGTTGTCTAGGGAAATCTTTGGTATGCTTGCACCATGCGGCAAACACACCCCACATTCGGCCATCCTGCTTATGCTTTCGCCCCGAAAGTGTCATCATCATCGTGATTAACCTTGCTGCTTTTCGCCTATTCGATTTAAGTACAATTTATGCACTTTTTCAGCTTGTGACATGCTGTACTTCTTGTTCTCGTTGGCTTTCCATTTCGTCGTTTCTCGTGCTTCTCCCGCTCACGAATACTTCTGCATCGTCGTCGTCTTCCTCCTCTTCTGGATCGGCCTTTTTTTCCTGATAATTTTCAGAGCTTTCGTCGAACTCGAAACCACAAAACTGGCGAAGACGTTGCCGTCATGCTCGAACACGAATTTATGTAGAGCCGCGATGCCATTTCTACTGCCACTGCGCAAGTTTCGGCTTATAATCATGTTGTAAAAAAAAAAGTTTTGTTTTACTCAGCAATGTATGTAAATCAGATCTTTATCACTTTGTTCTTTTCTTTTAATTCCTATTTCACTTCGTAAGTTATTATTATCTTATCTTTGTTTTATCTTCGTTCTATCCCTGCGAGCACCCAAATGTGGGATTTTGTTTTATTAAATTAAATGATTAGGTATAGTTTTTATTCATTATATCCGTTTTAAAATATAAGTAATTTGTTAACCCAGTTTATAGATAGATTCACTTTTATTTTCCAGATTAATTCTTAAGTTTGTATAACAATGTGTTTTCACTTTGTTCACTGATCTTAAAGTGACCATACTCTCTTAACCTCTCTAATCTTAACCTATTTGATCGTTTCACATATTATTGGAATTATTGGAAATGGAACATAAATGCAAGCAGTCTTACTTTACCAAAATGCTTAACCTAACTGCTAATACACTAGTATATATTTGCTAACAGCTCGGCCATCCTGGCAAATAGATCGTCCTCGATCTTAAGTTTCTTAAATAATACATGTTAGGGCTAGGTTAGGCTAAATAAATAATTAGAATATGTATAGAAGTATACGTATGTTCAAAATAAATTAAATAATTATATGTATGTGGGCTTAAATTAAGTTAATTATTAAGAAATACATTATTTAAGTGAACAGACTAACTTAACAATTACTAGGAGTTATTTTCCCACTGTTACGCCAATCTGCCCATTTCCGTAACCGACATGCCTTAACAATTCTTCGCTTCTTTTCTGACAATGTTCTATTTTATCTAAAGAGTTTTTACGGACATTTTCTAAATCACAATGTTGTATATCAATTATATCATCTAAATATTCTGTTAATGCGCCAATATTACAACTACTCTGCTGAACTCCAAATAATAATACTGAGGGTAATTCTGTACTGAGTCATTAATGGCGTATTCAGGCTTAACTAGAAGTTTACTCCAATCTTCGTGCTTAATTGGTTCAGTTATCATAGCTAAAATCGCTTTTACTGTTCTATTTACTCTTTCTACCTGTCCATTGGCTTGGGGTGATGCACTTGCTACTTTAACGTGTTCAATATTATTTTCTAATAAAAATTTTCCAAACTCCGATGATGTAAAACATGTTCCTCTATCACTTATTATTCTACGTGGTCGACTATAATACTGAAAATACCTAGAAAAACAAATATTAACTTCTTTTGTACTTGTTGTATTTACTGGGAATAATTTAACAAATTTGGTAAAACCGTCAATGATTACTAACAAATGTTTCTTTTTCGATATAACTGAAGGCAATGGTCCAAAATGATCTACATGTAATGTATCAAATGGAATCGGTCGTTTAGGAATATTGTGTGGGTACTGTAAACATGATACAATTTAAACAGTTTCCAATAAATGCCTCTATTTTAGACTTCATATTCGGAAACCAATAGTGCCTCATTATCTCTTTAAAACATTTCTCAGTACCCAAATGACATAAGTTTTCGTGAACTCTCCTGATTACATGGATTTCCATTTCAGCTGGCACTGAAACTGGATCTATTTTATCTTTATTATCATTTTCTTGTATCGTCACTACTGGTTCATATTCAAAATCTTGATTAAAGGCTGAAGGATACCTACTCAACGTATCAACATGGGCCATATATTTTCCACTACGGTGCTTAAGGGTATAATTATAATTATATAATATAGGAAAAGAAATTAATTTCTTACGTTATTAAGTTTATTAAGTGAGATTTTGCAATGGTTTCGCTATTTTTGAGTACGCCGGAATAAATCGCCTAAAGTAAGAAAATAATCCTTAATATTTTTGCATCCCATGACGATCTTTTGGTACCGGAAGATGTTTAAATTTTTTCCATTTAGTGTATATCCCAACAATGCAATGCTTTTATAAGCGAATTGGCATTTACTTATTTTAATGAGGCTTTTGGCTGTCATTCCATTTTTGGGCAAAATATGCTCTCCAGAAGACCGCAAGTATGCGGATTTTTGGATCCTTTAATCGTAATTTTTATTTTATAATTTTTGAACAAAGCTAAATTAAGAATAACCATAACATGGCCAAAATAGCCTTGAAAACAGCGATTCGGAATATGTATGGCTTTTGGCTGTCACTCCATTTTTGACTAAAATATGCTCTCCAGAAGACCGCAAGTATGCGGAATTTTGGGTCCTTAAATCGGCATTTTTATGACCTAATTTTTGGACAAAGCCAAATTAAGAATAACCATAACTTGTCCAAAACAGCCTTGAAAACAGCGATTCGGAATATATATGGCTTTTGGCTGTCATTCCATTTTTGGCCAAAATATGCTCTCCAGAAGACCGCAAGTATGCGGATATTTGGGTCCTTTAATCGTCATTTTCATGTTCTAATTTTTGAACAAAGCTAAATTAAGAATAACCATAACATGGCCAAAACAGCCTTAAAAACAGCGATTCGGAATATATATGGCTTTTGGCCGTCAACCCATTTTTGGCGAAAATATGCTCTCCAGAAGACCGCAAGTATGCGGAATTTTGGGTCCTTAAATCGGCATTTTTATGACCTAATTTTTGAACAAAGCCAAATTAAGAATAACCATAACATGGCCAAAACAGCCTTAAAAACAGCGATTCGGAATATATATGGCTTTTGGCTGTCATTCCATTTTTGGCCAAAATATGCTCTCCAAAAGACCGCAAGTATGCGGATATTTGGGTCCTTTAATCGTCATTTTCATGTTCTAATTTTTGAACAAAGCCAAATTAAGAATAACCATAACTTGTCTAACACAGCCTTAAAAACAGCGATTCGGAATATATATGGCTTTTGGCTGTCATTCCATTTTTGGCGAAAATATGCTCTCCAGAAGACCGCAAGTATGCGGAATTTTGGGTCCTTAAATCGGCATTTTTATGACCTAATTTTTGGACAAAGCCAAATTAAGAATAACCATAACTTGGCCAAAACAGCCTTGAAAACAGCGATTCGGAATATATATGGCTTTTGGCCGTCAACCCATTTTTGGCCATAATATGCTCTCCAGAAGACATCATATATACGAATTTTTGGGTCCTTAAATCGGTAGTTTTTTACCCTAATTTATTGGACAAATCAGAGTTAAGAAAAAAATCATTGCTTAGTTAAATGAGGTTTTAGTGGCGAATCAAAAGATTTCAATTC
>VNKC01000463.1:0-25631 GCA_008042775.1 Drosophila pectinifera
ATCGCGCAGCGATCTCAAATGCATTTCGGGAATTGTTTTTTTGTTTTGTTTTTCTTGTTTTGTTTTTTTATTTGTAAAATGCGCATGAGACAAAAGTGTCATATCAGCGAATTTATTAGCTTCTTAAATTTCTGTATGCACTTAGAGTTTCTTATGGATATGTTACTTTGTTTTTGTTTTGTTTTTCTTGTTTTGTTTTTTTTATTTGAAAAATGCGCATGAGACAAAAGTGTCATATCAGCGAATTTATTAGCTTCTTAAATTTCTGTATGCACTTAGAGTTTCTTATGGATATGTTACTTTGTTTTTGTTTTGTTTTTCTTGTTTTGTTTTTTTATTTGTAAAATGCGCATGAGACAAAAGTGTCATATCAGCGAATTTATTAGCTTCTTAAATTTCTGTATGCACTTAGAGTTTCTTATGGATATGTTACTATATATATATATATAGTAACGTATCCATCAGCAACTTTAATTTTAAACTTTTGCCACCAAATAAATTCGCTAATATGACACTTCAGTCTCTCGCGCATTGTATACAGAAATCCAAGAAGCTAATAAATTCGCTTATATGACACTTCAGTCTCTCACGCATTTTATAAACAAATTCAAGAAGCTTAGATCCTAAAAAAACAATTCCCCGAAATGCAGTTAAGATCGCTGCGTGATCACTAATACTTAAACATAAGAAAAGAAGCGAAGGCTTCGTTCAAACAAAATCTGTACCGTAGAGTTAGTTCAAAACAACCATCTGAATAAAGAAGTTCTATGCGGACAAGAAAGGTCCAAATAAATTTTGTTGTTCATTTGCGGGACTCAACATATTAATATAAATATATATACATTTATATCATATAGAAATGATACAAATTAAAAGACCACATTTTATAGTTGGCATAAACCTGCTGCAAAATTTATAAAAACATAGAGATCTACAACATTTTTTATTTGCGAGTCCATTAGCTCCTTTTTGGCTACTTTTGGATGTGTTTATTTTTTATTTCAGTTCGTTAATAAACCATATTGAATTAAAATGTTTATTTGTTTATTTGCTTGCCCGGTACTGTATTTAACTGACTGTCTTAGTTCTGCTTTTCGATTTTGGGTATCAAAAATAAGGAAAAAAGGCCGAAAACATAGAGAATGACAAAATGCCCCGACCAGGGCTCGATCCTAAAACTCCCCATTGAGAGTCGCAGAGTAATCAACTACGCTACATCCCTGTACAGTTCCACATGGCTTAAAGAGATTTTGTATCGAGCAGAGGCAGAATGAGAGCGCCCTGCTAAGAAGTCATCCGAACTTTGAAACCTGAACCACCTTGCGAGTTCCGAAAAAAAGAGCAATCTCATAAAAAAAAAGTTTTAAACAAAGTTATTCAAGCGCCAGGTGCTGGTCTGTGTTCTCCCTACGGGTTTGCTTAGCTTCGACTTGTCAATGCTGCATTAAGATTACTTAATTCTAGTACTTACATCTAGTGCACAGATTTAATATTCGCTTTTCAGCATGCATCACTGACTGAAAATAAAGCATTTAAATCAAGCAGTATTAATACAGTAGAGTATTGCAGACTGTGAGATTTCCGGTACCCAAAGCGTGGATGAAATTGAGACCACATGGACTTTAACTTATGTTAAATTTATGAAAAACTTAAATCACTTAAATGAAAGCAGAAGAAAATGTTGACAAATCATCCCAAATGTTGCTAGCACCATGTTCGTAATAGTCACATTGAGGTGAGCCAATCAGACTTGCTGCTGCTGTGCATTGACTACAATCGACATATGTTTGTTAAGTTTATAATTTAATGATTTAATAAAAAAAAATGTGTTTCCTGACCAGGCTCGAACCCGCGACCATACCGGCAACATGTTACGCAGCATGTTTTTGCAGAGGTTAAGGTCCTGCCTTATTGCTATATCTCCCATGTTTATGATCCGTTTATAGTAAAATTCAAGACAGTATAGCTTAGGTGACGTTTTTTATGATTTTCAAGGGCGGAAGTGGGAGTTGCGAAATTCCAAAACAAACTTGATCTGCGTGCAACAGATAAGAATGTTGTCCCTAAATTTGGTAGCTCTAGCTCTTATAGTCGCTGAGATTTGTTTTTTTACACGGACGGACAGACAGACTGGCGAACATAGCTAGACCGATTCGGCTCGACTTTCTGATCAAGAATATTTATACTTTATAGGGTCGGTGATTTCTCCATCTGCATGTTACATATATTCTTGCTTATCCTATGTACCCTTGTACCCTATGGGTACCGGGTATAATAAATAACAATAAATATTTAAACAATATACATATATATTCAAGTAAGCTCGTCTGTAAGATACCCGATACCAAAAGCTTCTACCTGTTATATTCATTATAGGTTGGCACTAAGTTATAAAAAAAATATATATTAAGCAAGCAAGGTCTTTACAACGCGATTTTTCAAAAAGTTCATGAATGAAAAAATCAGGAATGATAACTTTAAAATTATTTACTTTAAATTCCCCAGAAAATGCGGCAACACTCACACACATGCATGCATCCACACAGAACTTACTGAACCACCTGCCGCACCTATAAATCAAACAATACAAAACTATTGTATCTTAAGTATCTGAAAAACCGTTGACGTGCCAACACTCGATCGATCGCAGACAACGAATGAAAAGTTTTGAAGCGGGTTAAAACAATGCAATGCGATTTGCTTTCCCTGAGTGCTAGGATCACGTTGCTTTTGCAAGATTGGCGTGTGATCAAATCAACCGAAGTCTAAAATATTTTCCATGTTTTTTTTTTCACTACTTTATTTAGTTTTCTCCCTTTCATTCAATAATGAAAAAATAATAATAATAAAAAGGGTTCGAACCCTCGACCAGGTCGGCAATGCGTAGATGCGTAGCATACCTTTTAAACCCTATCTGTAAATTTCACCTTTATAGCCTAATAACTCCCAAGTTTAGTACCCGATTTTAATCAAATACATCCGCTCAAGCTTATTTATTAATTTAAGCTATTTATTTTAAACCGAAAATCACAAGTAAAGCTTTGTTAAAGTTTTTAATGATTTTCAAATGCGAAAGTGGGGTTTGCCAAATTTAAAAAAAAAACTTGCGTGCAATATAGTTTAGAATGTTGTGATCAAATTTGTTAGCTAGACTTTTATAGTCTCTGAGATCTGATGTTTCACACGGACGGACAGACGTACTGACGGACAGACGGGCATGGCTAAATCGACTCGGCTGGTGATACTGATCAAGGATAAAAAGAAGAAGGATGACTTCGAATAGACCGTATAAAACTAGACTGGTACCAAAAGCCTACGGCATCGGGACAAATTAGAAATTACCCCAAGTAATGAAATATTTCATAATGAAACCAGAAGTCGAATATGGACAATGCTCAAGAACAATGACTTCTCAATTGATAGGAGTTTAATGATAAACATATAAAGAAAAATATCAAGGACTCAAAAAAAATGAACAAACCATCAAACATATTGTAGCAGGCCAATTGATATATATAAAAGTAATATATTTTATTAATGTATTATAAGTTGAGCGCAACCAGAAAAGACAAGAAAAAGATATGAACGAAGTTGTAAATCTAGGACACAATAAAGAGAGGACAATTAATAAAGTCAACCTGATACAATCTCAGAAGTGGGATTAAGCGAAAGAAAAAATTCATAAACAAAACCAAAAATGACTATAATTTAAAAAAATGACTGTGGCTAAGTTAAAAAAGTGACTGGAGCTCTTAAATTCGTCAACCAAAGAGACCACGTTCGATCTTTACTTTCGCATATGTAAAGTTTTCAATTATCAACCAGAAGCAACAACTCACTGGTGGATTACGTACAAAGGAACGAAAGACACGGCAAGCATAGCAATAAAGAGACGCCAACCAGAGTTCTGGAAATATCGAGCAACCACTTGACGATAGAGAATGCGGCGTGGATAATGGCAGAGGATCTCCCAATGGGACAACATAGCCAAGTTATATACATATATAAGCTAACGTACACATAATGCTGAGTTTTGTAAACTTACAGTGTTTTGCAGTGGCTATACGCTGACGCAACTTTTTTCGTAATATCGACGAATGAGCTTGTGAACCAGTTACAACTTGGTTTTGGTGGCAACGAGTCTAAAGTCTATTGGGTGCAACGTAACTAAATTTTGCGCAGCCAGGCCAATCTACAGTGTTTCAATAACCCTGAATAGAAGTTCAGGGCATAATGCTGCCGGAAAGGTGTCTTTGCAAACAGCAAAGGCTAATTCGGCAAGCAATAAGAGTGCATCAAACCGAAGAGGACTCCATCTTTCTCCAAAACTTGAAGACTGGAGTTAATAATAAATAGATTCAGAAAGCCCTGTAAAATTTATTAAAATATTTTTATATTATTATATTATGAAGATTAAGGATAAAACAAATTTTTTTTTTAAATGAAATTTTAGGAGTGAAAGGTTTGGAAGTGAAAGTTTAGGAAAAGAAAATATAGGAATTAACATTTTAGAATACGATAACTTAGAGTAAAATTAACTTAGGATGGCGAAACTTTAGAAGAAAATGGTTCAGAAAAAGATTTTTTAAGCAAGAAATCATTAGACCTATAAGAAAACAATATTTGAAGATGGTTGCCTGTTACGATAAATTTAAAATGTAAATGATTTTTAAAAATATTTTACAAGATTGTTAGGAATAAATTGAGATAGTTATAGTGGTGAACAACAAAGTAATAAGGATAGAGAGATATTGATAAAATTGTTAAATACACACTATGTTCAGGTCAAGCGAAAGGATTTAAAAAAAAATTAAAAATTTTAAAAGACACTGTCTTATTGTAAAAAGAGGCCTAGGAATCAATGGAACGAATATATAAGATTGAACAAAATCATGGTGATGGGTAAATATTCGATATTATTAATTTATGATCTTTAAGATAATTTGGTGGTAAAATCGGTATTTACGATGTTGGATCTTAGAAATGGCTACTTCATGTGTTCGTTAACAAATAGTCGGTAAAATATATACCGTTCCTACCCCATTGGGGCAATTTGAGTTTCTGAATATGCCTATGATTCCGTTAATGACATATTTTTGGATATGAAAAAGCAACTTATTATCATGTTAGGAGGTTATTATAAAATAAATTCAAATTAAAAATTGACAAATGCTAATTTTTACAAGACAAGGTTAAATATTAAGGTTTTCTGATTTAGAAAATCGGAATTAATGCTGACAGTAAGAGTTAATAAGCTATATAACATTTTCCGATTCCAGGCAAGGGGCAAGGGTATTTTATATAATTTTTTTTTGTGTTTAAAAGCGATATTAATAAGGAACATGTATGGATAAAATGTTAGATGTTCTTGGAAAAAGCTACTGAACATGAAGAGGGAGAGCATATTCAAAATTGTATACCAAAAGGCAATATGCCTTTTGAGATTATGGGCCAATAGATAATAGCAGATCGAAGAAATATACATTCGCTGTTGTAGATGCATTCACAAGTTTTTTAGGTTGTACACAAAAAAACACCGAATACAAAGAATAATTAAAGTTTATAATAATTGTATTAGTCTCACACCTAGTTTTGTGCTGTGATTGCTTGTCTAAGTATTTTTTGCATTCCTCTTACTGCTTCATTCTGCAGTTTGATGGTTTAAACTCACTCTCCGGCTCTCTCTCCATCTCACCATAGTACTGGTGCGAGACTTGTTGCGATGTTGAAAGAGAAAGTTTGTCTTTTATTCGGTGGTTAAGTGGTTTCTTTACTGATTAGTTTTCGTAAAACTAACGATATGCCCTCTGCGCTGAACGCTCATTTTTAGGTTGTAGAACACCATTCCGAAAACTCCAGGATATCAGGTCTGGATTGCCTGCCGAGGTTAGTAATATATACAATCAAAACCCTTATAGCGGTGCCACCAACGAAGCAGATTTAATTGCCTATATTTAAAGCAAAACCAAAGCCGAAATTAAATATTAATTATACAAAGCTAAGAAAAAGACAGGGCCTGGAGGAATAAGTCTTTCTAGGTCAGACCAGTACATTGTGTGTCGGTCAGTTTATCCTTTTCATAAAAATAACCAACTCTCTCCTGCTTTCCTACCAGAATGCAAGAGGTTTACGTAGTAAGCTCCCTAAATTGTATTTTGATAGTCTTTCGTTTGTTCACATAAACCAAGTTAAAGATCCTTAGTTCCGAAGTTTTTCCAGCTACGTCAACAGCATAACGACTTGATGGGCCGTCCAGGCCAGGGGCGGTATATAGCGGTTGACTCCAACCTCACTTCTGAATTATTAACTTTCGAGGAATGCAACGATATTGCATTTCTTTGTGTGGGTTATGGGTTCATAATAGTTTCACTTTTATTACAGGTTTCTATATTGCTGGAACTTCCAACTTATTGGAACTATCTTTACGCTATCCAGTCTAGTGGTTTTAGGTGGTTTTAACATTCCTAAAGCTATGCTCTGAATCCTCAAACACTATCTAAGTCGCAGCACAGCATGATTTATTTGATGGCTTGTTCGACATTTCGCTGTCTAACGTCATCCATGAACGAAACTCCTTAGGTCGAATGCGTGATCTCTGTTTTGCCCCTTATCCGACAAGAGTCAGTTTGATTAGGGTGGCTCCACTGTCACAACCCGTCCCTCCATATCATCCTACTTTCGATGTGACTATCGATATTGGGATTGCTATGGAGAATAAACCTGAGCTATGATTGGTCCGCTCTATACATGTGCACTGACATGATAGACATAAACATAAACCTAAAGTACAACCTCTATTGTAAGTACAAGATTTCAAGCTGTATTTACCCGCTATTCAGCGGCTCGGTCTAATTTCAACCTTCCTCGCTCTTATTTGAAAATACGACAGAAAATAATGTTCAGGCAATCGCCGATCTTTTTGCTCAGTTTTCTTAAAGCACTAATTCTTTCTCACACGATCCAAATCAGACTTATTCATCACCATCATTACCCAGTCCAACACAATCTTCAGTTCTAGTTTAAACGAAAGCTCATTCTTTTGGATCTTTAACGTGTCAAGCTAGCTTATTCGCCAGGTATCGACGGAATACCAGGCTGTATGACCCTTTTAAAATTGTTTACCTTATCCGTAGAAACCTTAAAATTCCCCTTATTTGGAAGAAATCATTCGTCATTCCTTTCCATATAAATGGTAACAACGCGGATGTTAACAACTATAGAGGAATCCAGACTAAGCTGTCAGCCATCCCAAAACTTTTTCAAAACCTAATAACTCCCCATTTGCTGCACCTTTGTAGATCAGTTATTTCTTAATGCCAACATGGATTTATTATACAAAGATCAACGACAACTAATGTGTGTTTATTAAATGGGTTGGGAATAATCTTCTTAGTTTAGGAAGGCTATCTACAGTTGTTGTTATTTCGATCAAATCGTTATAATTGGTACAGAATTCTCTATGAGGATCATGCCTTTCATAAGAAGATCTATAGTGGTGCAAACCTAAAGGATTTATTCACCATGCACGAAATATGATCAATAAACTCACGTTTAGGATGTAAGCGGACACCCAAATCGTCTACTAGAGTTATTCTTTTCGAAGAGCAGCAGTTCAGCATATAAATCGCAGGCTTTGGAGTAACACGTGAGAATGTCATCAGTTTGGACTCAGAGTCATTCAACTTCAATAAGTGTGCACCATGTTTGAAAGTTATTAAGATTTGTTTGTAAATCCGACTGGCACACAAAGTTTAACGTCGTCAGCGTACATGAGTACTCTTGAGTTAGTCTGAACTTTGGGCAGGTCGTTCATAAATAATAAGGGACCAAGATGACTCCCATGCGAGACTCCAGAGGTAACCAGAGAAGATTAGATAAATTATTTTAAAATAGGACTGCGTCTTGCCATTTTGATAACTTGAAAACCACCTAAGAAGATCGATAGGAATACCCATTAAGTCTAGTTTCCTAACAAGAAAGGTATGATAAACGGTGTCAAATTCTTTATTGAAATCAGTATAAATCTCATCTGTCTGTTCAGTTTTTGGGAAGCCTATTATAATAAAAGAAGTGAGCTTTAAAAAGTTAGTTGTCGTAGAAATTCGTCTAATAAATCCATGTTGGTATTGAGAAATTACAGATCCACAAAGGTACTCCAGATAGAGTGTGATTACAATTCCAAAGAGTTTTGGAATGGCTAACAACCTATAGATTCCCCTATAGTTTTGGCATCCGCTTTGATATCTTTTTTGTAGAGAGTTATAAGGAAGAATTCCTTTTTAAATATGGGAGAATTGGGAGGATTCTAAGGATAAGGTAAACACTTTAAGAAGGGGAATGCACGGGGCCTTGGCACAACGCACACAGACTGGTATTCCATCGAGAGAAATTATATAAATAAAAAAGCTTAAACTTGGACTGAATATTACATTCGATTCGGTTATGGTGTATGAATCGGCCCGGTTTGTATCGGTTGACGAAGAATAAAAAGCTTGAAAAAAAGTAAGCAAAAAGACCGTCACTTGTCTGGCCATTGTTTGTGGTCGTATTTTTAAATAATAGAACTGTTTTGGGGAATTGAACCTCACGAATCAAATAGTTATTCCCGGTACCCATAGGGTAAAAGGGTATTATAACTTAGTGCCAACCGAGAATGTATGTAACAGGAGATATTTCCGATCCTATAAAGTATATATATTCTTGATCAGCGTCACCAGCCGAGTCGATTTAGCAATGTCCGTCTGTCCGTCCGAGTGAAACAACAGATCTCAGAGACAATGATAGCTAGACCTACCAAATTTGGTAACTACATTCTAACCACATTCTACCAAGATTGTTTTGGAATTTTGCCACGCCTATTTCCGCCTTCGAGGACCATTAAAAACCTATAACTAAGCTATATTCCTGTTAGCTGTTATTTGTGCGAAATCGAATAATAAACATAGGAGTTATTCACAAAAACAGTTTCTTTGTATGCTGCAGCACCAACATGCTGCTCAACATGTTTCTAGCAACATCTGTCTTTGTTGGGTGTTTCTCAACATGTTGCAAGCAGTATTTTTCTTTATTTAATTTCAGTTTTTCATAAATTTAAGCTTATTTATCCAAAGTGAAAGTGTCATGCCCAGGTGCATTTTATTTTCACCCAATGCTCTGGATGCCGGGTATCTCACAGTCGACCACACTCGACAGTAGCTTTTGTACTTGTTTTTATAATACCGCGCGTTAAGCTCGACAAAATTAGACCGAGCCCCTAAATAGTGACTAAAAAAAAGCTTTAGAAAGCACCTGTTAAATTTAGAATAAAGCTTGGTTTGTATGTATTTGATGTGAGTAAACTCTTTTCTAAACCAGGGAGGCTTACTCGAGATATAGGGCTAGCTTAACGGTAAACATTCATACACATAAACATGACACCAACCATATCAGTGCATATGTATCGATTATATCAGTCGTTTAAAGTCCGCCCTCCTAAAGAAGTCCCAATATCAATAGTCACATCGAAAGTAGGATGATATGAATCAACTAAACAGACTCTTACCGGATCAGAGAAAATGCAGTTGATCTCCAAGCGATCTAAGGAATTTCGTACATAGTTGAATTTAAACAGCATATTTCGAACAAGCCATATAAATAAGCATGTTGTCCTGTAGTTAATACAGATTTTAAGAATTCATTGGTGGTCCAAATAACTCCAGGAAATGTAAAAATCGTCTAGAACTACTAATTGGTCCCTATCCAAAAGTCTGTTGGGGACCGATTGGAAATCGGAAAAGTGATTCCAATAAATAAGAAGAATCGATAAGGTGAGAATGTAGGAACATTTAATGAAAGTGAAACTATCATGAACTGAAAACTTTACACAAAGGAATTCAACATCGTTGCACCGCTATGACGACACCGCCCCCTCGCCTTGAAGACCAATCAAGTCTTCATAGCTACGGATCTTTTGACTTACCGCATAAAACACACATTTCCCTTTCAACATCGCAATAAGTTTCGCACAGTAGCGCAGATCAATGTTTTTGGAAATGTTATCGGGCGACCGGCACGCGCAATCAATGCACTTGGCAAGCATGTAATGTCGTATTTGCTCTGAAACATGTTTTTAACTACTGTTGATATTTTCCGAAAAATCGGTTTGTTTCCTTAGAATTAAAGACACAATTCTGTCTGTGATTAAATAATTATATATTTGCATTATAAGCTCCTTAATAAATGATAAACGCCACTTAATTTTTACTCATTAGAGTCCTTGCTAATGTCACGTAAGCCTACAAATATATTAAGCTACAAAAGAAACCCATTAAGAATCACAATACCTCCAAAATATTGCATATTTAAAGGATTACTTGCTTTTATCTAATGGATGAAGTGCTGACATTCATTTTATAAATGAAGTGCTGACGAACAGAACTTTTGATTAAAGAGCAGCATGTATTGTTTGAATCCTGCATATCTTTTATGCATATTGAAATGCAATTCTCATCCTCTGGCGATATTTCGGGTGCAAAATCAGTTTCAATGTATTCGTCGTCTGATGCCGTTGAATTCATTAAGTGGTTCACTTGCTCTTCGGATATATCCATTCGTTTCTTTCTCAGCTCAGTACATATTTTGCGGAAACAATTAATTAACGTTAAAAGTCTAGACTCTAACATTTTTAGTGAAATTAAAATAATTAAACTAGGTAAGGCGCCGAAGCTACACGTAGAGCTCACATTAAAAAACTCGTCGTAGTATTTCGTTACATAATTTTCCCAAAAGGCCCTTTTGTTAATAAAACCTAAAAATACAAATCATGTTAAAAAATCTTTTGAACGGAAGATCTATAGCATGTGTCATTTTATATAAAATGTGTACGTGACCAACTTATTCTCAACTTGTATCATGTTGTGTCCTTTCTATATAAAAGTTCCCAATGGAAAGCATGGATCGTCCCTATGGATCCTCTATGGATTTTCGGCAGTTGGATTTCTCTTACAGTTTTAAAGTTTAAAGCTAAAGTTACTTTAAAGTAAAAACTGTAAGAGAAATCACTGAATCACTGAGAAATCACGACATTATAAAGAGGTTTAGGGATAGATTTGCCGATAAAAGCACAAAAGGCCAAACAATATATTAAATGACCGAGAAGAGCGGTCGGTTTTTTGAAAGAAATTAAACAAGATCCCTTCAAAACTGCCAAAGAACTTCCAATTCTGGTACACACGTGTCTCAATACTGTGCGTAACACATTACATAAATTTGATTGCCACGGTAGAGTTGCTAGGAAGAAGCATTAAATAAGCAAATGAAGGGGATTTTTGGAAAACGATAATATAATAGTTTACGATCTCAGAAAATGTTGAAATTGAAGGTTCTATTTACTGATGAAAGTAAATTTAATTTACATGGATTAAAAGGGAAGAAGAATGTTTCGCGTTAACCAAATACCGAACACAAAGCCACATTAAAACAAGGAGGAGGCTCGGTGATGGTTTGGGGCTGCATGTCCAGTGCTAGAGTGGGCAAATTGCATTTTATAGATGGTATAAGAATAAGTTTGGTTACCTTAATGTTTTGAAAGAAAACTTTTTTGGGAGCATGGAGCTCCATTGAACCGGAAGTGTGCGAAAATTTAGTCAAAAGCGCTTGCAAGCTGTTTTAGAAAACAAATTATTCGTAGCCAAATACTAAAAATTTCGTTTTTTTAAATTTTTGTTTTTTTTTCATCTTTTGTCCGATTATACATACATTGAGCGCAATAATCCTAATAGAGCACTGGGATATTTATTTAATTATTTCGCTTAAGTTGGGTCACACAGTATACAAACTTTGCCTTCCCAAAGATAACTTAATTTATTGTTTAGAAAATTCTATTCCAACCCCACCTCAAATCTAGATATAAAATAAAAATTGCGTTTTCGTCTTTTATATGCTACTTTGCGACACTTTGGTGCCTCTTTAGGAGGGTATTCCCACACTGGGAATCCTAATAGAGCATTTGATATTAAGTTCATTATTTGAGTGGATTCACACGGTATACAAACTTTTACCTCAAATTTTTATATAAAATAAACAACATCAATAAAAACCACTTGCGTTTTGGTTATCATGGTTGCCTTGCAATGATACACTGAAACAACCAGTTCAAAATACTTACATACATATGTATATAAAAGCAAGTAGGAAAACTACAGAAGAATGTTATCGAAATTAACATGGCTAATTCACTGTCTAATTAGGCTGAAAATTCTGAAAAACTTCACAAATGTGGACAAATGTCTTGATCAGCGTCACCAGCCGACTGGATTAAGCCAAGTCCGTCTGTCCGTCTGTCCGTCTTTCCGACTGTTTGTCTGTCCATCCGTGTGAAACAACAGATCTCAAAAACTAAAGGAGTTGGAGCTACGAAATTTGGAGACAACACTCTAATCTGTTTCACGAATATTTAGCTATTTTCGAAATTCCGCCGCGCCCAGTCCACCAAGATATGAAATAAGGATTTCTATGCAGACGTTTTCTGAAAAGTCAAATATGAGTATAATCGGATGATAAACATGGGAGATTTATAAGTAATAAGGTTGGCAGGTTTTAAGGCAGGAACTAAAACGCTGCAAGCAGCACGTAGCCGACACGATCGCGGGTTCGAACCCAGGCCCGGGAACTTTTTCTTAGTTTTTTTTTTTTTTTTTTTCTAATTTTTTTATGTTATTATTTTTATATGATAAATAAAATTATTTATTTAAATAATAAAATTGAAATTAAAAATAAAATAAATTCTTTTTTCGTTTTAAAATTGTTTTTAGAAAAGCGTCGATTGCGATAATCCCTCGAGACGGTATAGCCCTTGAGATTGCTCATCTCTTGTTATAAATCACATAATAATAATAATTAACAAGTAGGACAGCTTCAGTTGAGTGTTATCGACTGTGAGATACCCGATACCCAAAGCATTGTGGGTGAAATTGATATAGCCAATTCACTTTGTCTAATTATGCTCAAAATTATGAGAAATGTTATGTTATCCTGCAAATTCAAAATAAATGTCATTCCTGTTTTTTTGTGTTTATTAAAAAGCTCTGAAATAAGAAATACTTGAATTTTTAAAATCCTGTGTCTTTTAGCCTAAATCCGAAATTCATTACTATTTTTCCTTTCGTTTAAGATACCGTGCATGTTGAAAGACGAAACATTTTTATTTAAAGTCAAAAATCCTTATATATATTATATATATATATCCTCAATATTTAGAATATTAACATGGTTCTGATATCTGGTGAAACGACTTGTTCACAACTTACTCCAGCTCCGAGCGCTCGCCTTCTGTAACGGCTGATTTTCATGCCCTCACTATAAGGCGACTTTCTCAAAACATGTCGGAACGATTTTAATTAAATTTCCATTCTATTCCCAATTTGCCCATATACCTTGCATGCGGCCGGTGAGTTACATATATGACTTTTAAGTTTTGTAACCTGTTTTTGTATGACAGCTTACAATAGGTGGGCCCACTGTTGGGTGAATAAAATTATGGGGTGATACTTAAAGGAATGCTTCAAAATCTTTGGAACCGTGAGTGTTTTGCATGCGAACTGAGAGAGCAGCAATTAAAAAAAATGTGGGGCTCGATTTTTTAAATGAATATCTAAGGCACATGCACTACTTAAGCCTGCCCAGACCCAAAATAAAACAATACTGAATTTATTTTTTAACATGTAAGGACTTTATTTTACTTGATTTAGTTGCTTATTTTCAGAAATATTTAAAAAATATAAAACTCCCTCCGTGTTCTATTTCCCACTGTTCCGATTCGACGCTTACTATGCGACGCTAATTTGATAATAGATACTGCTGGTCAGAGGAAAACCATCGGCTTTATCGATACGGAATCGATGTTTTGACTATTGCTAGAGCTGCAAATATTGATGTACCGTTGGAACATCGAAAATTCCTTTTAATTTATTTAAACTAACCTAAAATCTCTCCATAATGTAATAAAATAATTATTTTTTTAACATATATAAATCAAACAAAATTTTAAAAAAATGCAATACAAGAAAACAAAAATAAATTATTTATAAAAAAGAAATGTCAAAAATTTACATATTCATTAATACTTACCTTTTTACGATGAAGTTGTACCATCAATTTTGGAAAATAACCTCGATGTCTCGCCGTTTTTAAAAACATCGATAGTATCGATAGTGGCATCGAGGTTTTTCAGCTCTAGTTCATGCTCGTCGATGTTTCTTCACCTCTATTGTCTAACAGATGTCACATTGAAAGTTTGAAATCGTAATCGGAGCACAAGAAACATTGTTTTCTTATATGTATGGAGGAACTGAACCTAGTTAGAGGCGGCATTGTGACAATAATAAGTGAACCTTACTTGGCAAACCACAAAAACAAATTCCAAAATGAGTGACGACTTTTTGAGGAAACCATTCTCTCTAGCGCCCGCACCAGCCGGTAAGCGTGTAAGGAATTTAGTTACGCAATGCGGCTAATTTGTTACATATGCTCGTTGCCATCTGACCCGCTATTTATTTTTAATAAAAATGAATGTGCTATCTTGCAGATGCGGCAACAACAAACTACACTCCGGCTACGAGTACATTTAGTAGCGCTCCAGTCTCGCCGTACCTCAACTATGATTCCCGGTTCCTGCAGCAAGCCCAGCCCGAGTTTATCTTTCCCGAAGGCGCTAATAAACAGCGAGGACGTTTTGAGCTTGCCTTCTCGCAAATAGGAACTTCGGTGATGATTGGTGGAGGAATTGGTGGCCTTGCAGGCGTCTATAATGGTTTTAAAGTCACTAAGGCGCTCAATCAAACGGGAAACCTCCGGCGAACTCAGTAAGTAAAATATACAACCACAATTAAATTTAATAGTTATACTAATACCGTTACCGCATAGGTTAATCAATCACATCATGAAGCAAGGTTCGGGCACGGCAAACACACTGGGCACACTGGCTGTTCTCTATTCGGCGTGTGGAGTGTTGTTGCAGTTCGTTCGTGGAGAGGATGACCATGTCAACACAGTGATTGCAGGCTCTGCCACAGGACTTTTATACAAATCAACAGGTGAGTCTGACTACTGAGACCTATGGGATAAATTTAACCACTTTAAAATTCTTGCAGCTGGCCTACGGAGATGTGCATTAGGTGGTGCTATAGGGCTGGGCATCTCTTCCCTCTATTGCTTATATCTTATAGCGCAAGAGAACAGCCCAAAATCAAGTCCAAAATTCCTATAAATCCAGGTTTTCCTATGTACGATCATTTCTAAAAATACACATCTCGTGTAGACAATTCGCGCGTAATCACTTAAAATCACGTTTCGTGTTATATTATGAATATATATATATATTAGGTTTATCTGGACACAAGTGTACAATCGTGTTTTATGTTTATAAGGCTTTTGAATCTAATGAACAATTGGTGGGCATCAAAAAAGAATTCAGTTTTAAGGGCTGACAAAAAAATTTACTTAAAATCAATATTTTTCAATATTTACACTGTTTTTTGAACATCTCAACTATATTACATATTTATTTAGACTAGCGCATTCTGTCATCAAAAAAGTCCTTGCAGGACAATTTGAGTACCCTTTTCGCATTATTTCATATATTGTTTGGTACATTTTTTGTTATCGCGCAACTGCGATTTCATACAGTTTTGTCAATTGGAATTCAACCGTATCAAAAAATTGTGGCGTTCTAGCTCAGTTGGAAAACTTGTTCTTAAAAGAAGAGTTTTAGTTAATTTTGTTTTCTCTCTCGGTTTGTTCACTTTTAAAAAGAAACGCTGACCGCAGCCTACTACAACTTTTCGCACCAGCTGAGCTTAAGGGTCGGCCGTGTAAAAACGCTTTAATTCAATTCACCTATTTATTTAAAATATTTTTAAATCGTTTAAAAACGGTGTACAAGTCATTCGAAAAGAAGCTTTTATTGTAACAGAAAGATAATTTTGACATAAAGTAAAAAATGTAGCTTTCTAAATAGTTTTTCGCTTGCAGGGTATTAAAACATTTTTCAAGAGTTGAAGTCATGTCCGTCTGTCCGTCTTTCCCTTTCTACGATAACTAGTCTCTAGTTTAAGAGCTATGTGGGCGAAATAGTTCCAAATAGTTTTCTTTCTATTGCAGGTAGTACTACTACACTATATTTTAAACCTGCGATTGAAACGATAATAATGTTGTTTGGTTATGCTCATCCAAAGCGAGGTATAGCCATTTTGTATTATTTCAGAAATACGATTTCAATTTTATTAAAATATGAAGACTATTTAGATCGTAAAATGAATTGAAAATAAGAACGGAAAGAACTTCTTTATTTTTAAGAATATAACATTTTAAAACTGCAAGGGTATAAGTTAAGTTTATCATTTTTTTAAGGATAAAATTTAAACGTTTTTTTTTTTTTAATTTTAAAGCACTTTTATTTGAGCTTTAAATTTGACTAATTGTTGTATGAAACTTTACAAGGAATTAAAACTATTGGAGCATTGGCGATCGTGGCAGCGGCGGTCTTTTTTCGTTTTCTTGCATATGAATAATATCCATATGGCTATAATTGTTAGGAGAAATAATGTGATGAACGATATTTGATTCCACATAGAGTGAGTTTCGAGTTTATTTAGGTAATTTGTATGTAATAATAGTAATAATAATATTACTAAGTAGGGCTTCTAGGGCATCAAATTATGGATTCAATTCAATGTGATTGTTTCCATATTGCTGAAGGTACCATCTAGCTGACTTTTGGTGCTATTCCACTCCACTGTCCCATTGAAGTCGTTGAGTGTGATTATGCCATCGCCAATGTTTTAATTTTTTGGTAAATATTGTGAGTTACTGAATTTACAAGCTGCTTTTTTGCCTTTGATCAACTTAGGAATACAAAAACAATTTGGTTGTGATTACATGTTTTTATATTTAACAATGCATTGCGTTTTTCCTTTATTCCATTAATTTGAGGACAACTAATTCGTTATTATCCAAATGGGTGATTGAATTGATTTAAATAACTGGACTTAAACTGTTTTCATATTCAATTTTATCAAATATTGGAATTTTAATAAGGTAAGGTTTTTATTATGCAAATCTGAGACGTCTGTAAATTCAAGCATTTCTTCTAATGAAAGAGATGTCATATTATTTAGAATGAAAGGGTTTTTTATTTCATTTAATTCTATATTATTTAACAGGACTAAGTTAATTATGTATAATCTGGCCCATTGTATGGTATATTTTATATTATTAATTTCTTCTTTTATAAGTCTGATTTGGTTTTGTTAACTTACAGCTCTGTTGTTACTTAAAGGACTCTATACGAAAATAGAGTTTGTTAAATCATTCCGGACTTTTCTTATTTTATTAATTTTCTCTTCAAATTGTTTATTTATGATTACTTGTTTATTGTTGTTTGAAATAATATTATTAAGACTTTGCTCAATCATAATTAAATCGCCGTGATTCGTCGTGATAATTTGGTTTCGGTATGGTAGGAAATTTCAAGGCTTTTTATTTCTACGGATCAATTGGTTGTGGCCAATTTCATAAGAATTAATCTGGAATAAATTAATTTAAAGTTTTACAAAGCATTCGGATATGGTCCGTGGTACTATAATCGTGTACATATTCTTGAATTTATTGAATTTTATAGTTATTGTTAAAAATACGGATCTAGGAATCTCGGAAACCTAACAATTTGTAATATTGCATTTGTAAACACTTTTTCCAGACATTGTTGTTATTGTTGTATGGTTATCATCTTTTACTATTTCTTTTTTTAATCTGGGAGATAATTTTGAACCTAACCTTACATTTTACTTGAAAAAACTTTCTTGACTTGGGGTGTACGCTATAAAAGGTTTTTTCTTTTGGTTATGTGTTTTTAAGTCTGACTTTTGATTTATTTTTAGTTTATAAATATTATCTTGTCGACTCTTCAAATTAATCAGGATTTGTTGTGACGTTTCTTGAAAAAAAAAATTCTAAAGGCTTTTTGTTAGTTACTAAATGAATGGGAAAATTGTATTCATAAATGGCTTGATCTAATAATTCTTGAAACGTGTTGAGAACTCCATTATTTTTCAGGCATCGCATGATCTCAGAAAGGGTCCATTTCTATTGTTCTATTTGTCCATTTACTGAGGGAACATGGAGATGGATTTCAACGATTTTTCATTGTTAATGACTACACTTTTCGGAACACCGAAATAAAACGAATGATCGTATAGAGCGGTTTTCACATGTTCAATTGATTTGGATTTTATAATTCTTCCTTGCGCCAATTTAGAACATGTTGCTTATGCTGTCAAAACTAAATTTTTTTCGGTTGAATAGATATCTATATGGGTAGTATGTCCTAGGTTTTCGGAATAATTCCTGTTAATTGGAGCTCTAGATTTGGGGGATGTCTGTCATATTTGACTGCTTTGACATTGTTTTATAAGATTTGTCGTTTTTTGTTTCATTTTTGGAAAGTATAAATTTTCTGAAAGCTTTTTGAGATTTTCTATTGCATTTCGATGAGCTCTATTGTGAATTGAATGAATCAGCTACTACATTAGCTTTCCCTGGTTGGTAAGTCAATGTACAATTGCATTCATCTAGAAAATATTTTCAACGTTTTATTCTCCAATCACTCATAGAATGCGATAATGGCTGATGGTCGGTCACAATTTTTACTTTTGTTCCACCATAAAAATAATTTCGTATAGATTTATGCCCTTAGAAAGTGTTCGTGAAATGAATGCTATCGGTTTTTTATTTTGAGCAAGAACTGCGCCTAATTCGTAATTAAATGCGTCTGTAGTGAGTTAAAATTTAAAATTTTAATTTTTAAATGTCGGGGTATTGTAAAATGACTTCGTTGGAAACAAGGGTGTTTTTCAATGTTTTGAATGCATCTATAGCTTCGGAATTGAAGTTTAGGTTTAGGATATGTTGGATAAATTGGTTTTTGTGTTATTATTATATTATTATATTATTAATAAGTATTAATAAGTTGGGGATTTTGATAGTAATAATATTGTCTTGGCGATACGAATTATTCTTCTGTGAATTATGTATTTCTTAAGTTGGATTGGGGCAATTTGGAGTTGGCGTGGTTTGCCATATAATTTTGATTTTCCAATTTTAAACACAGATGTAATGCGGATGGAAGATCTATTGGTTCCCCAATTCCGAGAAGTCGAGATAGATTTCCTTGCAAGCCCCTTATAAATGCTTTATCTTTGTACATTTTTGTCTTTAAATGATGTGGCTTTATTTAATATTAATGAAAGGTGTTTATACACAGATTGGAGAAATTCTTCTACTGATTGCTGAGCGGTTTGGTTGATCTTGGTCATTTGATATTCTAAAGTACTGAGGTCCCTTTTATCGGCATAATGCAATGTCAAGCATTTTGATATTGCGCTCCAATTGAGTGAAAAGTTATGTGATTCTAAAGCCGTATCGGCATTGATGCGGATAGAATGAAAAATTTTAAAGTATTTTGGGATTCCTTCATGATCTGCGTAGATTTGGTCTACGCCCTTCTTCCATGAGCTAAATTCGGATGGATCTAAAGAGAATTCCCGAATACATTTCACAATTTCTGGGACTTTATCTAGTTCATTTATGTATCTGCGATGTTCTGGAGAAATTGATTGATCGGACAATTTATAAGAATCGTGGACTGGGTTATTGATTCCTCGGAAACGATTAGGTACATTTCTTGTAAGTATTTGATTTGCATCTGTGGTCACAAGAGCTGTCAGTTCTGGAAGGTTTAGTTCGGCTTAAGGAGCTTCTGGAAGAGGAGGAGGATTAATGACCGGGTGTCTGATAAGATGTTGGCTTTGTTGGTTCATAGTTAAAATGTATTATAATTATTAAAAGTTTAAAATAATTGAGTAAAATAGATATTTGAAGTTGCAATTACTTACTATTAAATAGTTGGTTAGTAATAAAATTGTTAATAATGATTCATACAATATTTGAAACATTGATGAGGAAAATATTATATTAATTGTTAGTTATATTAAAATATTCGTATGTGTCATTTATTGATATTTTTTTAAGTCCAGTGGTTGGATTTTACCTTTTATTCTTGAAAGTCGCAAAATTTTAATATTTTATACAGACTTTTCAGTGAATTTTATTGGTTTAATACTTTTACTTTTGGTTGTATACATTTTTATTTAATTTGTTTTGCGATTTTTCTTTATTAGTATTTTGCATTCCTTTTGCGGAGTGTTTTAGAGTTAATTTATATTGAGACTTACAGCAAAATTGTTGATATGGCTATTCCAACGGGCGACCCGGAATTCATCCTGTTTAGATCCTTTGAATTTACTGAAATCTGTTCCTTTTTTTTTTTGTTATTCCTGAAAAAAAAAAGAAAAAAGAAAAGTTTTAATCACATTTTTTGGTTTAACTATACCGGGAAATCAAATTAATGATTTCAAGTCGAACCGATGTAGTAAGTGAACCAGGCGGACTGCAAAGTCGTTTTGGCAGCTTTCGGGAACTTACTAACATTTTTGCTATTTTATTCACTAGTCTGGACCCTATTCGGACGCCATTTAAGTTTATCCCTTTCTAAGGATAAAATTTAAACGCATTTTTTTTACATTGTTTGAGCTTTTAATTTCTACTTATTGTTATTAAGAAACTTTACAAATAATGAAAACTATTAGTAGCGGGTGTGTGTGTGGTGTGTGGAGACGCAGGTGGGGGCATAGCTCTGCACTGTTGCCGTTCTGCGACATGAAAGACGGGGGTGGATCTTCAGATCTTCAGAAATATTGAAGTGCTGAGGCTTTTAACCCATTCGCAGGCAATTAATCAATACATTTGGGTACTTTTTTTTTCTAGCGCAATAATATTTTGGGCAAGAATTGTTATTTTTATGATTTAAATTTGTAGGGTATTAACTTATACATGGTATTCAGCTTCCCCAAGTTAGCATTTTAAGTGTGTTATCAAACAAAATGATTTTATACTCCTTCGGGGAGTAATTTATAAGTCCACAAATGGCAACGCAGTGGTAGAGGCATTTCCGATCTTATAAAATTCATACGTATATGCTGATAAGGAAGCATCAACAGCCGAGTCGATCTAGGCATATCCGACTGTCAGTTTCAGCGCAAACTAGTCTCAGTTTCAGGACTAGTCGAATAGTCTTTATTTGGCTGATCCTATATATATATTATAAAGCAAGAAGGATAGCTACAGTCGAGTGTTATCGACTGTGCGAAGCCCAGTACTCAAAGCATTGTGGGTGAAATTGATATGGCTATTTCACTTAGTCTAACTATGCTCAAAATTATGAGAAACTTGACCCATTGGAGCTGCCAACACAAATATAGATGCTGCTGAAGCTTATTTGCCATCCCTTTCACACACATTTGTTTCTCTCTATTCCAATAAAAAAAATCATTTTTATTGTCAACAGTGTTGAATTTATTTACTGTGGCAATCTTCGCCTATTACGAAACATAAAGTATGCCCCATAAATCTGAGTGAAAGTTTTATTTTTAATTATACATATATCTGACATATTTTTTCGATGTATTTAATTTCCGTTTGGGACTCTGTGGAAAATAATATACATCGTCGATAATGAGATTATATGTGGTGCTATAAGACTGGCTGCGCGGAAATTGATAAGAGAGAATTATCCCGTTGAAAAAACGCTAAGGGTAGTGGCTGAAGGAACTTTTTCATGAAATCAGACCAGAATTGGTGTGCAGAGTATAAGCTCTCGGTTAAAAATGGTTTACAAGTTGGTTAAGGAGACTTGCTTACACACTGGGTATCATATTCATACGTATACCTCGGTATTCATATGCAGGAGTGTCACAAAAATCTCGGACTTGAAACCAATCTAAAAACTCGTAGATGTCACAAATGGGACAAATAAAGGCCTTTAGCTTTGCTAGATTGTAGCTACATTTTAGGAAACGGTTTATAAAATTATTAATTTAACACAACGCTATTTAAATATACATATAATGGCATGCGAAAAATATATAAACATTAGTGTTGTTTAAAAAAATTGTTATTGTTACCAAAAATGTTAAATTAGGCTTATTTTATCAAACCGTCCTTTAAAGTATGGGGGATTTCATATTAAGCTACATTATTTTTGTGACACTGAGATATGATTTTGAGTTCGAATTTGGTTGGAAGAGATGGATAATTGAAATTATAAGTTATAGGCAATTCCAGTTCCCTCGAAAGGTTTGAACCCAGAGGAAGCTTAAATTCGGATGTAAGAGCGGAATAACAACTGGGACACATCAAGACATCAAAAGGCCATGACCTTTATGACACTTTTGTAAATATGTTGTGGGCCTTATGAAACTACATCTCCTTCTAATGATTATTATAAGAAACAATTTAATTTAACTTCCAGCTGGGATGACCTCTATTCTAACCTGGAATAGGGCACAGCTTCTATTTCTGAATTGATAAATGCATTGATAAATAAATTTTAGTATGCGCCGCGTGACAATTTATGGAGCTATTTTTTAGGAAAAATATTTTTGCCTGCATCCTTCCCAATCAATGAATTAATATTTTATTGATAAACTTATAGATGATTTTTGCATGCCCCGTTTCGGGCGCCCGTTATATTTGAATACTTTTATATACAGCGGACACCGATTTTCATTTGATGCATATTATTTGAGTTTTGGTCAAAAACGTTCCGGTTCCGATTCCGTTTTTCCATGCTCTGGTTTTCGCGAACTTTTTGTCATCTGTGTTACTGCTGAAAACAGATGACTTGGTTGTTTTCAGATGTATATGTCTTATATTTCCAATTGTTCGTCTTAGAGCCAAATGAAGACAGCATTTGTTTATTTAACGGTCCAAAAGAGATTTTATACCTATTTTAAACGGTAAAATTTCAATTTAAACGTTGAATTAATCATGTTTACTTAATAAAACCTTATTTTTCCCTCCATAAGTATTATTATTGTCCACTTTTTCATTCTAAAAGCATTTTGACCAGTTTGGTTCGTTTCACCACTAGTACGGCAGCGTTGGCATCCAAAACGCAAGTTGTTATTGCCGACAGCAAATATTTTATTTTCGAATTCGAGGTGGAGTCAAACAAAAATTTGGCTCGAAATAAATACTTGCCTATAGATCTACTGGTGATGTGAAATAAACGTCTAAAGACCAATATTTTCTTTTGCAAATAAGATCCAATTTAATGTAGAAAAGGCATTTACTTTGCAAGGAATTTGACACTAAAGTTGAGTGTACCCAAAGCATGAGTGAAATTATGAGATACATGATGTTGCAGATGTTTAGCATATAAATAAATTTTTTTTTCTTAATAACTCAAATGTTTTTTATCCTATTTCACTTTAATGTCCGAACAAATGCATTTATTTCATTTACTCTAATCTGAATATCACAACTATAGATATACGTTTTTCGTAGATTTCGTAAGGGTACATTTCTCTTCTCATCACTAATTTTAGAAAACAAAACAAGAAAGAAGGAAATAACATTCAATTATCATTTGCAATTCATATTTTACAGGGCTGGTCAATAACTTCGTTCATGATTTTTGGAACTGAAACTGGAATAAGTCTTTATGTAGTGTCAACTTAACCTAGGAATTACCATACAGATTTTGAAATTATTCAACCAGCTTTTAAAGCGGTTATAAATTCCACAACTAAAAAAATGGGAGGAGATGAACACCTATCCTGAGTTTAAGGAAATAATTGTTAGTAATCGTAAAAAACTTATACATCTAGGTATGGAAAATATAGTTAGCTTTTGTAAAGATGCTTACTATTATTCCAATTTTCAAATTTTTATTCGAAACTTAAAAAAAGATTGTGATTTTGGATTTGTAACCAAGCCAATATTTTGCAGATCACAAAACGTAGCATATATCTACACAAAATAATCAAAGTTACCTATCATGTATTTATCTGCATTCTTAATATGCAAGTAAATTTAAAAGAGGGCAAAAGTTAAGAGATGACTTATTCGAATTATTAATTCAATTTGAAAACAATTTGAAAAATTAGGAATATCACACTTCTTCCTTTCTATTATAATAAAAAATAACATTAGAGTATTAACCACCAGTGTTGTAGCTATTTACTGTGGTAATCGCCGCTTATTACGTAATACAAGGCATATCCCAGTCTGAGTGCCAGGTTCGCTTTTCTTTTTGTAAGATAGGCCTGAGCTCAATCCCGCAAAATCTGATCTTTTTATTCTTCTTTGGTATGCCTCCATTTATTCAATTAATACATTTCAGTTCTGAGAAATTTGGGAAATGCAAAAAATATAGTGTCTGAGACAAGAAAGTTGAGAAATCGATTTCACTCTAATTTCCAGAAAACGTCCGCAGCCTTTTAATTAGTTTGATCTATTTACGTTAAACCGAAAATGTATTATTATTATTATTTTTTTTTTAATTATGCTACACCATATAGACTAATAGCACACTGCTCGATTGCTTGCTTGCATGTGTTCTAAGTGTGTAAGGATTAATGTTTTTAGTTTAGGAAGGCTATCTACAGTTGGTCATTATTATTTGCACATAATACTCTAAATGGTTCATGCATTTCGTAAGAAGTTCTACAATAGTGCAAAACTAATTTACCTTTAGTTTTTCTGGGATCTATTGTTTCTACAAGGTACGTAGAAATTTAGCTGACCTAATAAGTCAGTGCTCTCCACTTCACCACGGATTAGTTTATATATGAAGGTGATGCGTAGCATCGTTAATCAGGAGAAGTCTGCTGGAATAGGAATAGTTTACATCCCAACTTAAGCCGCGTAGAGCAAAAAGTAAAAAGTTCTTTTGAACTGATTCAATGCTTTTGCTATGAACATCCCACTGGGGACTCCAAACGCAGGATCCGTGCTCTAAGATAGGACGGACTAACGAAGTCTACAAGTTCTTCGTAAAGTCAGGGTCATCGAATTCCTTTGACCACCATTTAATAAATCCAAGCACACCCCTTGCTTTATTCACCATGTACGAAATATGATCAATGAACTGAAGTTTAGGATCTAGGCAGACACCCAAATCGTCAACTAGAGTGATTCTTTCCAAAGAGTAGAAATTCAGCGTAAAAGTCGCAAGCTTTGGAGTAACACGTGAGAATGTCATCAGCTTGCACTTATAGGCATTCAGGTTAAATAAATTTGTACTGCACCATATTGGAAAATTATGAAGAGTATTTGTAAATCCGACAGGCGAGAGCCGTCCTTGTACTGCACGTAAAGTTTAACGTCGTCAGCGTACATAAGTACCTTTGAGTTAGTCAGGACTTTGGGCAGGTCGTTAATAAATAATGTAAACAACAAGGGACCAAGATGGCTACCTTGCGGGACACCAGAGGTAACCCGAAGAACATTAGACAATTTATTTTTATACAGGACCTTTTGCTTTCTGCCAATCAGATAACTCGAGATCCATCTAAGAAGATCAACAGGAAAACCCATTAGGTCGAGTTTTCTGACAAGAAGGGAATGGAATCAAATGCTTTACTGAAGTCAGTATAAATAACACCTGTCTGTGAATTTTTTTGGTAGCCCTTTATAATGAAAGAGGTGAGCTCCAGAAGGTTAGTTGTCGTTGATCTATGTTTAATAAATCCATG